>MU223182.1:5209752-5248566 GCA_018584345.1 Thuja plicata | reverse complement strand
TATATATATATTCAAAAATTCAATACTTAAACTATTAACTATTGTGATTGGAACTATTGGAAGTATACATGTAGCAAATGAATTAAAACATTCACCTCTTGTAATTGGAATTATTATTCTAGATTGTGTCAGACGTCACCCTATCGTCACTATCAATCTCTCAGGAAAGAAATCAAAATCTGTTTATCCAAACTAATTCTAATTAGCCTATAGGCTATTGTGAGTTTGATTTCCGCTGCAAATCCATCAAGTCTCACATTGAAAAATGTACTGGCCCTCCAAAGACTCGTTTTAATGTTGGTATCCAATTTGGCAGTGGGTGATTCATAGAATAATTACATGTTATTATGCAGTAAATCCATTCCTTTGTTGGTAGATGTTGTAACTATAATCTTCCTTCAAAAGGAAGTTCAAGCTTTTGGTCTATTGCAGGATGGGAAGGATTTACCAAACCTAGAAACAATAGTTTAAAAAGTTGTATATATCTTAATTAGTTGTAGTATAATAAAAAAAATCTTGATTGTTTTAGCTTTATAGCATAGTTTAAGATTTTCATAATTTGGGCCCTATTATCAGGTGATTTACCTTCAAGTTGGGCCCTACTATCAAGTGATTTAGCTTCAAGTTGTGTCATATGTCTTCTAGCTAAACTTCATCATATTATCAGATCTTCAAAATAGAAAACATGACAAGATTTACATATTACCATCTTTATTAAGAAAGCCTAAATCAACAGATAACATCCATCAATAGTTTGGCTGGAGAAACCCTTGATCAAACAGATCATAAATGTAGTACCATTAGAATATAGAAAAAGGTGCACAAGTTCAAGACAAGCATCTCCTTGATCTATTTGTCATAACACATTGTTAAGCATTTTTCTATAATTAAAATGATACAATAATTTAAATATTTATAGATTATATCTTCTATGCTCATTACAAAATTCAAAAGCATTTTACAAAGATTGCCAAATTATTGCGAGCAAAGGCTCTGTTCATTTCTACCAGCTTCTCCCCTAACTTATTTTGTCTTCTAAAACACTACACAAAGCAACCCTATTATTGGCATAACCATTGCACCTTGTTGGTGCAAGTGCTAGTTACCCAATGTTTAACCTATGCTTAAAATATATACATTCAATTTATAGCTTGATTTAGTAACTTGATCATGATAGAAGAAAAAAAGCTAAAACCAATATGATTTGGAAAATTAAAGTAGAAAACTAAATGCCAAAGTAGTCAATGCCAAGTTTCATTGGTTGGAGAATGAGTTCACTTCCTTACCTATTAATCTAGTGTATTCCATAAACTAGAAGTGAGTTTAAAATAGATAAATAAAATTTGGTTATTATTTATTTCAAATATTTGAAAATTAGACTAAACAGAATCAAATTTGGGAATGAGCTCAACTTTTAGCATATTAATGTAATAGGAGTTGTATAAAAAATTACAATTGTGTTTCTCATCAGATCTAATATTTTAGTATGACTATGTTAGATAAATTATAATCAATATTTTTTTACATGATTATAATTTATAATATAGAGGTATGGGTTCTTAATCTCACAACTATACAAGAATTTAATTGTAAGAAGGCCAAATTTGAGCCTTGCATGGCATCACATCACATCGCGCTTGTGAACTTACAACTTACATTTGAGGAGTAAGTGCTATGTAAAAATAGATTACATCTAAATCTACATAGCACATCAATGTACATTTGACACTCTCTTATGCAATATAAATATAAACACCATGTATGGAGATGTGATAATAGCTTATTTATTGAAATTACAATATTCATGAACATATGCCATTGGTAAAATCCAAGACAAACTTAGAAAATCCAAAACCTAAATTGTATGTTAATTGGGGTTTATTGGTAATAGTTGGATCAATCCTTATAAGAACACAAAATTCTCCAAAGAACTCGTTGGCTCTCCACATGTGATTTCATAGTCGAAGAGTAGAACTCAACATTAATACCAAAATGATTACTCTAAAACTTGCATTATGATGTCTTTACAAATGCCCATTCATATTATGACACTCAGTAACATTTTTTTTCTTTCACTCTGATGTTACTTGTGCAAATATGAATTTACCTTACCCTATATAAGATCAGTTATGTCTTATATACACTTCATTACTCATCCAAACCTCAATGTAGATCTAATGCTCTAGCATTAGCTTTTGGATTATATGGTTCTCATAACAACGCGCCTCCACTCTTAGCCACAAACATTAATTATAATTTGTTTGCAATCATTTAGTCAATTTAGATATCTCTTATCTTAATGCATGAATACAAATCATGGTCAAAGTATTAAACATGATATTTATTGAGTAATTCTAATAACTCTAACCAACCTTTATTATCATTTTGTTAAAGCTGCACTAAGTTTCAATGCAACATGTATTTGGTCTCACATCTATCTTAGATTTATTCACTTTACTCACGCAATGTCTTAGAACTCTCATTGCGACATTTTAGGAACACCTAGAAACACTTAGATATCCATTTAAATATCATAAACTAGAATTTGAATACACTATTTTTTAAATATAATAAAATTAATATATCTTCAACTTGATCTCAGCCTAAAATTAAATAGAAACATTAAAAATTTAACTAAAATAACTTTACATTTAAAATTAAAATAAGATTTGCATAAATAATATTATTTTAATAAAAATTAAAATAAAATTTTCCCTAAATTTTTTTCACATAATTAAATCTTAAATTGAAAAATTGAACTAGACTATCAACAATTGTGATTGGAATTATTCAAAGTATACGCTTAAACCTTCAAAGGAAAAAAATTGTCAACTTAATTTTGTACTTTCAATATCAACATGGCAGAAATGATTTAAAATTTGATGACAAATGGTCCAACGAAAACAGATGCTAGAACTCCTGTTATAACAATTAAAATATTACTTTCCCGGAAAGATTTAATAAGTTAAGAATCAAATTATATATCGACAAGAAATTTATAAACGGTCGATTGCTATAAGACTGTATGGAATCAAGGTAGATGGCTAAACATCAATTTTATTAATAAATGTGAGAAAGGTTACTTACAACATAAACAGCGGCGGCAAATCGTCGAACTTCATTGAATGAGACGGATTGAAAACTCATAAATTTAAAATGTTTCGGTATTCCACATTTACAAAGGACGACTTTGACGAGCTAACGGAATCGGCACGCGTGTTAAGTAGGATAAGGAAGGCAAGCCGTTGGATTAATATTTTAAGATACTTTGACTAGTTTTTCCCAATTACTTATCATATTCTAGGGATAATAGTGGGTGGTGTTACGGGGTATTGGTATGGTGTTTATGTAAGGATTAAATTTAGGTCAAAGCTTTCTTGCATGCTTAAGCTTCATGATTGAGATAAGGATAAGAGAACAAAGATATTGACATTAGATGGTGATTTGAGGTGGTAATTGAATGGTTTAAATTGAAGAGTTTGATGAATCTATTTTATGTGAGTCTCTTAGAGATTGAATTTGGATTGTGTTTGGATGAATGATAGTTGGTGATTATTGAAGGATGGTTCATGAAGGTAGAGAAACTTTTGTCTATAGTAACTCTTTTATTTGTTTTTCTATTATAAATTTATGATGATAAATGATCTATATGATTCTCTTATATAGAATCTTTAAGATAAATTGAAATCTTTTGGTGTGTACAATGAAAAGTGATACTCAAATTCTCTTACTAGAATTAATATTTTGAAAGATGTGCACTCAATCACAACTATGATCATATCCAACAACATAGGCTCATTGTGATATTTTGCTAAATAAGTAAACTAATGGATACTAGGGTGGAAAGTTCTAAACAAAATGATGTGGAGTAATGAAGTGTTGGATTAGGTCTCGGGTCCATGACTATATCAAATAGTCAAATTATGTGATAGAATCATATATTCAAGTAATTTATGAAAAATAACATGATTTTAAGGAGAGGAGAGTGTTTAAAGATTGTGCATTTTTTTTTTATGTGTGTCTTTTTCCTAAATAGGTACATGAGAAGGATATATCTCAACGTATTTATCTAGATATATGAAAATATATATGCTACTAACAATTACTATGCAACACAATAGAAAATACATAATAATTCTATATTTAAAAATAAAATATATTAAAAAATAAATAAACGGACTAAAAAAAATATGTAAAGATATTTCAATTATACTATTATATAATTTAGAAATACAAATATAAATTAATTTGGAAAAAAAGATAAAAATAAAAATAAAATATTAACAAGGAACTATCTTTTAATCAGAAAAAATCGAAGAGCTATATTTGACCAAAAGAGGAGAGAAATTCCACTGTATTTACTTGTTTAAAAAATTATACTTGTTTAAATAAGTCACGAGGAGCTATAAGCTGTGCCATCTGGCTCTTATAGAGTTGGCATGTCATCTTGAATACCATGAAATTTTCAGAACAAAGTTTGTTGACTTTGATTTTATTTTACTCAACTAATTTCACTTCCTTGTCGGAGGGAAACTGGCGACGAAAGTTTGTAAGTCGATGCCTACCTCTTCACCACTTGGGAAATTAATTATTGTTTCAATTGCCCCTGTATTCACCAAAACGTCTTTATAAGAAAACAAATTAGTATTATCAATTCTGCATCCCTGAGTAAAGAGCTGATGGGTTTCCGTGGAATGTTCCTGCTTTCAGTCATCAATCTCTTTCTGGGACAAACTGTTTGTGATTTTTTCAATTTCCCCACTTTCAATGAAGCGCGTAATGACCTCTTCTTTTTAAGCAATTCCAACATAGCTTTTGGCGCCTTGCAAGTCACACAAGAAACGAGAAACACCGATCTACAATATTCCATGGCTAATAGATCAGGAAGAGTGATCTACGATAAACCATACAAGTTCTGGAGAAAAGACGGCGTCCCTGTATCTTTCAACACCACATTCGTTCTCAATATTCTATTGCGGAACGGAACTGGTGGAGGAGGAATGGCATTTATCATAACTTCTAACAAGAATGTGAAAGACACACCAGCGGAGAGTTATGGGCTGTGGTTGGGGCTCTTCAATTCCTCCATCAACGGACTCACCACCAATCAGATGGTAGCGGTTGAGTTCGACACGAGGAAGAACAATGCCACAAATGATCCCGATAGTAATCACATCGGAATCAATGTCAATAACATAAATTCCACAAAAATAGCATCACTTGAAGAATCGGAGATCGATCTAAAGAGCGGCAACGACATCACTGTGTGGATACAGTTCAACGGCGTTCAGCAGAAACTTCAAGTTTACATGGCAAATGGATCGTCTCTGATGCCCTCGCAGCCCCTTCTCTCTGTTTCGCTCGATCTGTCTAGCGTTCTCGGGTCAGAAGTTCATTTCGGCTTTTCCGCTTCCACGGGCGACAGCATCCAGCTCAACTGTGTCAAATCATGGAGCCTGTGGATCGAACCCGTGACCTCCAGGCCCAGAAGGGCATTAGAGATTGCGCTTTCTGCAATCGGAGGCGCCCTGTTCATTGGGGCACTGCTGGCCATTTACCTAATCTATGTAAAGTACCGGAAGTCGAGAGCAGAAGCCGCGGAAGTAGCGGGAACGATTCAGAATCTGCCGGGTCATCTCCGAGAGTTCAAATTCAGAGATCTGAAGAAAGCCACGCACAACTTCTGCCCCGACTCGCAGCTCGGGCGCGGCGCGTTTGGATCCGTTCACAAAGCAGTGCTCTCCAAGGACAATATCACGGTGGCCGTGAAGCGCATGTTGAAAGACTCAAAACAAGTGAAAGGCGAATTCATAGCGGAAATAAGCATAATAAACCAGCTGCGCCACAGGAACCTGGTGCCGCTTCTCGGGTGGTGTCACGAAAAAGGGCAGCTGATGATGGTGTACGAGTACATGCCCAACGGTAGCCTCGAGAAGCACATTTATCGAGGCTTGCTGGATTGGGACCAGAGATACAACATTCTCTCGGGAGCGGCGTCGGCGTTGGTTTACCTTCATGAAGAGTGGGATAAGAAGGTGATCCACCGGGACCTTAAACCCAGCAACATTATGCTCGATTCCAACTACGATGCCCGCCTCGGGGACTTCGGCCTCGCCCGATTACTTGAACACAACCGGACGTCCAACAGGCCGACCAACGTGGCGGGCACCATGGGTTACATTGCTCCAGAGTGCTTTCATACTGGACGTGCGACTGTTCAGTCGGATGTATTTGGGTTCGGTGCTGTTGTTCTTGAAGTGGTCTGTGGAAGACCCGCTCATTGGGGAGGAGAAGAGCAGGATTTGGTGGGGTGGATTTGGGAGCTGCACAGAGAGAACAAGCTCATGGAAGCGGCTGATTGTCGGGTAAGCTTGGCTGGGGCATTCTCTGTAAAGGAGGACGATATAAAGGGTTTGTTAATGGTGGGATTGGCGTGCTCAAATCCGAATCCAGGTGAACGGCCAACCATTCGGCAGGTGAAACAGATGCTTTTGAGGGAAATGCCGCCGCCCTTGGTTCCTCCATTTAGACCGTCCTTTGTTTGGCCTTATCCGAGATCGGAGGATACCAGTTCTACCGTCGTTTCGATCGGCACAGAGAATAGCTCAGCAGAGAGCTCATTTATGCAGTCGCCTGCCGTACGTTAAGAGGGAAGCAAGGAACTACATCTGGATGTCAAATGGTGTAAATATAGAGAATATGGATTGCGTTAAAAATGTAATGCTTATTCATCACAGTGACTGTTTATTTGTCGAGACAGATCTCATTTTTTTTGTTTTAAGGTCGTGTCTTAAAATGGTGTAAATATAGGGAGTGATTTCTGATTGCGACAATAGGGTCATTGTAGTGTTGATTTTGGAGATAAATTGTCCTAAAGAGCTCATGATTTCTTTTTCTGTAACATATTCTATATTAAAGTGACCAGCATCAATGTAAGTTTTGCAGACATATTTTGTGGTGATGTGATAAGTAGAGAAGGTTGTAAATTAAGTATTGGTACGTGTATATGCAGAAAACTCTTTTAGAAGAAAGCTCTATATTCTAAATAAAGTAGTTCAATTATTATTTAGTAAACCATGATTACCATAAGCTTGCAAAGAAAATCTTCGAAGGAGCATAATCAACTAGAGATCTAGATGAATTATTCAAGCTTAAATGACATCTACAAAACTCTATATGCACCCTACATCTCAAGCACCTAATACATAGGAGATACAAAACTTCAAACCATCAAATGCTTTTTTGAAGCGCATGGACTAAAACCACCTAAATGTATTGCTCACTTAAGCCCCAATCAAAGATTAATTACAATGTATCATAATATGCATTATAAGTTGGATTACAAGTGCAACAACCCTTTATAGTTCTTTTATAATTCATTTAACAACTTTTTATATTTCTAACACAAAATTTTGGGGTTATAACTTTTGATTCAATGGGTTGATTGGGTTTCTTTTTAAATTCAAGTATTTGAATAGATCTACACAACCAACAACTCCATAAACAGAGCATATCAATAAATATAAGCTTATAACCCAATATTTGAGTACTCCTATTTTATATAGAAAAATACACTTTTTTGTAATATAAACATTATAGGAAAAGTTGAAAAATATATTTCTATAAAGGTCTCACACATCTACAATATATAATTGGAATTTATCCTAAGGGCTTCGTCCTATTGAAGTGAGAGGGATCAAAGTAAGGAGTAACCAATTTAATATGAGTCCCCTAGTAGACACGATTCAATAAATTCATCAATAAAACTCAAACCTCTCACAAGAAGAGATCAAGACATCTTTTTTTTGCATATAATCCAAGAAGGTGTAGAAAGAACTAGGCAAATATTTGAATATAAAATAGTTAACCTCTAATATCATAATAGGGTAATCATTTGAACACAAAATATTCGTCAATATATATTTTTCAGTAATACATTTAGACAATATAATGGTCTTTAGAAATGTGATGTTCTATCTAAGTGTAAACTTTTGAGTTTCACATGAGAAACCCAAGGGTTGCAAGGTAGCTAGAGTCTAGAACACTTGAAAGGGAAGATGGGTTCATCACTAAATAGAAGATATAAATCTAAGTAGAAATGATTTTTTTGGAAAGTGGATCTTTAGGTGAGTTATATGCAAATTGGTGGTATGCTTTGTAAGTATCATTATGTATGCTCTCATTTTTTTTCTCATCGAGAGAATTCATTATTTACGGTCTCTGTTTGTTATCATATTAATTTTAGCACTAATCGGGTACATTGAGGAACCTCTTCCACACTCATAAAAGTCATGCTTGTCATCTCCTAGTGTCATAGAGGATTTATGAGAAAGAAGAAGAGGGTTAAGGTAATTAATGGGGGAGGTGGCTGCCTTTAGTCTCAAATTGTGTATCATAGCAACTATAATACTAAAATAATGAGAGTAATTGTATCAATTTTTTAAAGTAGATGCTCTAACGGGCCTAGCTCTTGACATGAATATGTTTTGATAGCATTATAATCAATAATATCTTTATCTAATTGCAATTCATAACTTCAATTTATGGGCTCCAAATCTCAAAACGATGCAAGAGAGTAAGTATGTCCAATGAGTGAAATAGATAGATATACCCTTAAATATCTTAATGTTAAATTTAAATATATTACTTTTCAAAGATAGTAAGAGCGACATATCCCTAACTTAAGCTTGACTTAACTAGAATCATACGAAAACATTAATCAAAAAAGAAAATTTGGAGTAATTCACTTTTATATTTAAAATAGATTAATTATAAGTAATAATATTTTTAATAAATAGTGAAACAAATCTTATTCTAATACTTTCCACAATACTATATCTAAAATTAAAAATCAAATACTTGTAAGTAGAATAATGATTTACTATATATATATATATATATATATATATATATATATATATATATATATATATATTCATGAACCGAAAATTGGTTTAACCCCTCCCATCCCTAAACGCATGGTCAACCTTAAGTTAATTACCTATATAGTATTGTAATGAATAAGGATGGGTTGGTAAGGATCATCCGTTTGTCAATTTGGAGAATCGTTTTCATTTATAAATGTGAGAATGATTACGTAAAACATAAACAACGTCGTCATTTTGTCGGACTTTCATTGAATAAAATGGATTAAAAAGTCAAAAACCAAAAAAAAACCGTGCAGAATTCCAGATTTAGAATAGACGACTTTGACGAGGTACAGAATCTGCACGCCTATTAAACAGGATGAGGGAGGCCACCCGTCATATTTAAATTTCTATTAATTTTGTTATTGTCATTTAGTAGGCTACATTGGATATGGGTCAAGAGCCTAGAATTATGTAAATTAAACTCAAATGATCTCCTTGGTGGCAACCTTGCATTTTATTAGGAAAAGCATTTTAGAACTCATAATAAAAAGGATAATATTTTACTGCGAACTTCTTAGATATTTCATTTTGTTCTATTTTTAATTGAAATAGTTTCTAAAAATCATGGAAGAAAGAGTAGTCTTCTAAAAATTTTAAGTCATTTAAGTGATTCATTTTGATCAATGATTGATATCTTTTCGTTTAGAGTTCTTTAGTTACATTCTTAATAATTACTTAATCTTTAACTCTATGTTGAATTTCTTTGATTACAATAGGATTCCTTTAATTATCTAAACATTCAACTATTTTAAGAAAATAATCTATTTTTCTTTAATGATACAACAATCAATTCATTCCGCTCGTCTGGCATAGGGGAGTTGGTTTGGGGCTGTGAGTGGACGACTCATGGTCTCGGGTTCAACACCTTCCGGCTTTAATCGATGAATCGTGCTTGCGGGGTGTGTGATTCATCCTTGGGGGATTAGTCTCGCCCCGGCTCGCCTTAGGTACCCAAGATATGGGCTGTTGGGCGCTGGGCTGGGTCACGAGGATACCTCCTCGCTAGAAAAAAATAGTCAATTCATTCCTACCATGGCTTCGTATGATCTCAAAGGGGTTACATAATGGTTAAATCATATTGAAAATAAAGCTAGTCTCACTTTGACTTCATAAAGAGACTACTCTATCGAAGCTCTTAACTGATTTTCATATTTGTCTAACCATGGGTTATTCATGTATGACACCTTTTGTAGCACTTGTGTCTATAATAATAGAAATTGGCATTCATATAATATACCTACTGTATCAATTCGTATGACTTGATATTATGCTTGATTATTATCTACATTTGTTGAATCTGAGCTGCGAGAATGTCATTTGTTTAAATGGTATATTATAACTTTAGTGCTAATTTCCTTGGGTTTTACTTGTGTATTGATTCACATAATGATCACCTCTATATTTGAATCACCCTCTAGGATGTCCTTTCTCTCTATGAGGTGATTATTCTTATTTTATCTTCCTTCTAAAAAAATTATTTATTTTTCCATTTTGGAAGTCATTTTTGTAATTCCTAGCTCCTTTTCCATTTGTCTTGGGTTTGGAATCTTAATTCCAATTATTCTTCTTTGAACATGGTGATGGCTTCATGGAGTCCATCCACATGACTTTCAAGTCTTATCCCAATATGTTGAAATGGACATAATCTTTTACTCTTTCTTAATTTCCTTTTCAAATATTAGTCTATGGTAGTTGGACCATGCACATACACTTTTTAAAGGTTCACCCTTTTAATTGAAATGTATCTCTACAGTAAAGGATATCCACTACTCTAAGAGCCTTTTACCCTTGGTGAATATAGATTATATCTATATTATAATCTCAATTGCTGCCATAAAATGAGGTGAAGAAGGGCTTTAGAGTAGAGAGTATTTAAAGCTCGAACCCTTTCCAGGTGAGACCAATTGCAATGGGGCCCACCCATAAAATTCAATCAAATTCTTCCATATCAAATCTTAAAAGAACATCTTTGTAGTAATTAATATGCACCATAATTGGATTACTCCCCTTGTACGAATTCTAGAACCATAGGGGAAACAAAATTGCAAGAAAATGGACTCCATAAATGTGAAGAGTCTATTCTTAGATGGTGATTTTCCTGATGAAAAGTATTAAGAATTCCAATAGGGTTTATGCACAATTCTTCAATTGTTTGCAATCTTGAATATTCTCTTTATGGACTTAAGCAAGATTCCCAAGATTTGTATAAGAAGATGTATGGGTTTCCTGCTTTTATGGGTTTGGTACATTTCCATTCAAATCACATAGTCTTCACCAAGAAGGATGGTAATTAAAAAAACACTCTTGTTATTTTTTTGATGCATTTGTTATCACAAAGAGTTCTTATATTTTGGTTTAAGATGTCAAATCTAGCATGGTGGAGTAGTTTGAGATGAAAAACTTAAGAATTTTACAGTGCTTCCTTAGTCTTCACTTGTTACGAGGATGGAATCTTTATTTTGTAACAAAACTATGCCCTCAATTTGATATATGAATTTCACATTTTTATTGTAAGTTAGCGCTAAGTCCATTTTGATCAAAAAATATCTTGTGCACTAGTTCTATTGCATTACAAGTTAGTGTTTACTATGTATCAATAGTTAATTGATAATCTTGTCTATTTATCACAGAAACATCAAATATAAATTTTTTCTTGGAAGTGTCTCTAATTAACCTTAAACCTTATATTAATATTGCTCCTTTTTTTGTTTATTTTTCGATAACCTAGTGGTATCTCTGTGTTTCATCCCAATGATTCCTACTAGACCTTACCCTAGACTTACTTTTAATGTCAAGTTGGGGTACCAATAGGATGAGATGAGGAAATAAAAGTCCCCTTTGGATGCTAGCAACAGCCCGAAAGCCACACCCATTGGGTAAGCTTGGCTAGCAAGAGTTGAACTTTGGACCTACACAGAAAGAACCTAAAGCGGTAGAATAACTTTAATAACCATTCAAATTATGATGTTACATCTATTAATTTTATCTATTTTAAAATACATATCATTTATATTTAATAATGAACTCAATACTATAAGTATGCAATTTTTATTAAAATTGAAAAGCACTCTCCATATTTTTATTCCATTTTATGTAAGGATGTAAAAACCCTTTTAAGTAGGAACGATACATAGAGAGAAGGTAAGAACAATAAATAGAAATCTCTCTTGATATTTTTCCTCCATTTTATTTAAGGAAGTAAAAAACCTTTTGAGTAAAATCAATAAAGAGAAATCTTCCTCAATGCATAAACCAGCTCTGTTATGAATAAAATTTATATTTTTAACACAATCTACATGCAAGAAAACTGGTTTAGTAAAATAAAAAATAGATAAGCTCCTGATATAGTACCTGTTGGGATGTGAAGCCATACAGTCACATGACCGTACGTTTCTCCCGTCTCTTCGTATTTGAAGAGCTCTGTATAAATGACTATGGGCAGTCATTGTATTGGATAATTTGGATTGTATCATTGCATATTAGATATTGTGTTAATATCATAATTCCTTGCTTGAGTGTGGAAGTGGGCATATTGCTGAACCACGATAAATATTGTGTTGTCTTCTTCATTTTTATGTTTATTTATTTTCTCTGCTTGTTTTATTTATTTACAATTGGTATCAAAGCGAGTTTGGCTTAAGTAGAGATGGAGGAAGAAGATGATGATGCTGATTTTGATATTGAAGAATTTCTCAAAAAATTGGATTCGGTTGAAGAGGAGGATGCTGAAACAAGTGAGGTTGAAGATGAGGATACTGAGGCCAAGACTCAGTTTGATAATCAAAAGGAAAAAGCTCTGAGGTTGAAGGAAGAGAATTTCCTACTCACAGACCAACTGTTCTGCATGGACAAGAAGTTGGAGGTTTTGTGTCGTATAATGAATGTTGAAAAAGACAACTTTGAGAAAGAGTGGGAGTTTTTTTAACAAACTTTGTTTGACGACGAGGAAGATGATGGGAAGGGCCATCAGATCTTGACAAAGGAATCTTTCTTCACAAATATGTATGTCTTGCTGATATAGAAGTTTCCCCTTGGTGAAAAGAAACCACAAGAGGATTCAGGGTGCCTGGTGACTGGAGATCTCAGAAGCGTAGGGATTACAGAGCTCAAGGAGGCTGGAGAGAGCCCCTAGCTCAAGGCTACACATGATCTAGAAGCTTCTGGCATGTCAGAAAAATAAGGTCTTTGATGATTTCTTGTTACAGATTGCAGAAGTAGAAGCAAAATGGAATGCATTGACTACAGGCTCTTCTCTCACGCCTTTGAAGGTGGATAACTCTCTCCCACAACAATTTCAACATGACACTGCTCGACCCTTTGACAGTCCCCAGCGTGGCAAACAAAACTGGGAGAATGTGAGCAGAATCCAGCCTTACGTAAGTGAATGGTTTGATTCACCTTAAACTGCAGAAGACGATGAGTTTGACAAGAAAATTGAAGGATATGAAACAATAACCGCACAAAGAAGAGCTCATACTTCTCTTCCCATGCATTCAGTGGAAGACATTCTAATTGTTCATTGCCCAGGACAAAACCGTTGGGTAACCAGCGTGGATGGAAGAGTCCTTCCTCACAACGCTAGGTCCCAGTCTCACTCCACAATGGGTATGTCACTTCCCGATACTTCTTTGCGAGCCCCAATTTAATAAGAGGTGACTAAATCATCAATCAAGAGATCAAAGAAAGCTGCGCATGAAGATAAGGGAAAAGCAATAGAAGATGAAAAGTCTTCCAAGTATTATGAACTAGTTTGGAATACTAAGGGTGAGGCTGCGTTTTCAAAGAGGATTGATACACCAGAAGTTGAAATCCCCAAGGATATCTATTTGACAGAACCTATGATAGAGTGGGAGTTTGAGATAAACACATCTTTACTAGAGAGTAGTAATGGTCAAGAATTGGACTATTCTGATTACCCTGTGAAGGGTGCAAACTGGTTGATTTGTACCTTGGTCGAAGTCCTAGTGGAAGACCCTGTCAAACCTAAGTCTTTGATGGTGTGAGAGGAGCTTTTTTTAGTGCTCGAGGCTGTAGAGGTAGGCTAACTCCTTAGAGCAGTTGAAAATATGAGAGATACGGAAGCAACTGGCTCCATGTTGGAATCTGGGCATGTCATAGTTGAGCCATCAGATTTAGTGGATAAAACAAAGCCTATAGAGCACACTAATAAAATGGAAGGGTAGATGAATAAACACTTCTTCATGAGGGAAGAATTCATTAACAAGGCTTGCATGGCCCAACTGCTAATCATTCCCACATAGAACATTTCTTCCATGATGCTCATTAAGGAGATTGGTGTGGCTTATTTAGAGCAGACTATTAAGGACGTCGACTCACAGCAGCAGGAAATGAAGAATGTCGATGTCATTGCAGGGATCAATGTGATGTTGGTATGCCTTGAAGACAATGTGGGACCCAATCAGTTGTAGTTCCTTTGATAGGGTTTTCTGGGGTCTCGCACTATGTTGTTGTCAAATGACGGTCGGAGCTCGCGATTCTTACAATTGGCTGGGGAGAACTCACATTATAATTTGATGTTGGAGGACTTCCATGTGGGGAAGCCGCTCAGCAGTATGAATTTAGACGAGCTTTTATGCAATAATTGGACAGTAAAGGACAACCAAACCTCAGCAGCGACTAATGATGAAAATGTTGTCAACAATAAGAATGATGCAATCTATGTGACCAATGGGTTACAGTGCAGAGGGGAAGATATATTTGAGTCCGATTTGATTTGGAGAAGGCTCATTCAGAATGTGCTGGAGCAAAGTCTAGAAAAGTTGAGATCTTCTCAAGGACTTGGTGTTCTCTGAGATTCGAAAGCAGGGGATGCAACAATGCATGGCTGCGCTGGTTGGACTTCACAGGGGAGATTGTTGAGATGTGAAGCCCAAAGGTCACATGACCGTTTGTTTCTCCTGTCTCTTCGTATTTGAAGAGCTAGATGTATAAATGACTATGGGCAGTCATTGTAGTGGATAATTTGGATTGTATCATTGCATATTAGATATTTTGTTAATATCAAAATTCGTTGCTTGAGTGTGGATGTAGGGATATTGCCGAACCACGATAAATATTGTGTTGTCTTCTTCATTTTTATGTTTATTTATTTTCTCTGCTTGTTTTATATATTTACAGTACCATGCTACCTCTGCAGGAAATTTCTTTCTTTCCTCTATGCCCAGTATAAAAACACTCTCGAGCAATGCAACCCATCGTGCACTCAGGCTTATCTTTCACATTCTTGTTAGAAGTTATGATAAATGCCATTCCGCCCACACCAGTCCCATTCGGCACTTGAACATTCTGAACAAATGTGGTGTTCAAAAATACAGGGGCGCCGTCATCTCTCAAGAACTTGAATGCTTTATCATATATTACTCTTCCCGATCTTTTAACCATGGAATATTGTGAATCGATGTTTAGCGTTTCGTGTGTGACTTGGAAGGCGCCAAACGCTACGTTAGAATCGTTAAAAATGAATAGGCCGTTAAGGGCTTCATTGAAAGTGGGAAAACTGAAAAAATCACAAACAGTTTGTCCCAGAAAAGCAT
This sequence comes from Thuja plicata, assembly GCA_018584345.1. NCBI lineage: Eukaryota > Viridiplantae > Streptophyta > Pinopsida > Cupressales > Cupressaceae > Thuja > Thuja plicata. The sequence goes on along the minus strand of MU223182.1, from coordinate 5,233,082 downwards.
TGATGAGCAAAAGCAGAAACATACCACGGAAACCCATCTGCTTTGGTTTCATGATTGTAGAATTGATGACATTAACTTGTTTTCCTATAACGACCTTTTGGTGAATACGAGCGTCCTAGAATGGATAAATAATGATTTACTTATGCGACATTTTGACTTGTTGAGTTAGTCGATTAGACGTAGAGTTATGTCGATATGTTTTTAGTCGTTATAGTTAGACATGTTAGTCAATATTTTTGGTTGATACTTCGATCTTATGTTGATGATCATATGATATATAGGTACTCATACTCTTTACCTAGAACGAACAGTTCATTTCCTTCGTATGAACTCTGTCTGAAGATGGATTTTGTTTTCTGCTCCTTTTAAGCTTTGGGGCAGAAACTTTAGATTTAATTGTCTCTGGGTTGCACTCCATAGAATACTCTCCTATACACTTAACGATAGCAACAAAACCTTCAGCATCAAATCTACAATACTTCTTTTGGGGCGTTAACTAAAATTGCAGTAAACTATGATTCTTGTAGGTTTCGATTCTTCAAAATAAATCCCTGATTTTAATATGCCTCTACTCTTATTTTGGCCTCGTATTGAATTTCGTTAACTTTTAATGAGGATTAACCTGTAAGTGGAAAATGCAGCAGAGTACTTAAAATAAATTTATTTTGAATATCAACTAACCACAACACTTTAATACAGTGAGTGGACGAGTTGGTCCTAGTGAATCGCTGTCTCATTATTTTTTTTATTGTCTTGAGTCGTTCCTTTTTATAAATATAAACATTATAGACTCTTAGTGGACGGTTAGAGCCAGTATGCCAATTAAGTTAGTAAAATCAGAACTTCCAATTTTTTTGGTGAATTTTGTCTGTAGCATGTCGCTATTACCAGGATAATCAAATTGGAGACCGGTATATATCAGTATTGTCCCGATTTCTTATTCTGAAACAAAAATTTGTAGTTGTTATTGCGAGAACGAGAATTAAGGATGTTTGAATATTGGAATTAAGGTTCTTTCTTTTGTAAAATAGTAGTCTCCTTGAGGCTGGAATGCACACGATGTTCATACTTTCTTCCTAAGTTATTTTGTGAGTTATGAAACAATAATGCAGGCAGCCTGTCTTTAAAATTCATTAAACTCAGAACAACTGGAAGTTGGTATCTCCTGTGAATGAGCATGAACAGTATTAGTTTTACTCTTATGATCTGTAACTCTAACTGCAATCAGCATTGTTCTTGAATCCATAATATCTCAGGTATGTTAATTTTCTTGAGATTATTGAAGTGCAATAGATTGTTTCTATATTTAAATAAAGTGACGTATTTATCATTACAACTTGGTAGTTGTATGAATGTGTTTATTTTATTCTTTCTGCGAGAAAGATAGTGTATGGAAGGGTGTTGAATGTGGCAAATTGAGGAAGGGTATAACAGAAAATGTTGTACTTTTCTTTCTATCTGTCAGTAGAAGTTTGGTTCAAATGCTTTGGTCAAAGTTATTTATTTACCTATGTTTTCTTGCTATGCATGGTTATGTATCATCTCCTAGACACATTCGTGAATAAGTTCTACTATAGGCATATGTGCATGTAGTTAGTTTCATGGTTGGAACAGATCCATCCAATCCACCAGTACTGGGTTGCTAGGCTTCTCAAGCAAAGTCGGCGCATTCTTCATGTTAGGAAGAACCTCGGGGGAGCTAACAAATCTGTGGTTGGGCGAAAAAAGTGCCTGAGCCACACTCCCATCTTGAGATAGTGGATGGACAGATGTCTGTGTTAGTTTGTTAGCTTGGACAGCTATCCCACCACTCGCTAACAATAATTAATTAATTATTAATTATTTGTTTGTTTGATTCCCCTAGGTGACAACTTGCAACAACTTGCAATTAATTTTTTGTTTGGTTGTTGGGTTGTAATTTATCTCAGCCATTGATTGAGAATTAATCTCAGTCGTTGGTTTACCAACGAGGGTAGTATAAAAGGGGGTCTAGGGGCATTTGGAGAGATATCAATCACATCACACCAACACAAGTTGGAGAGCATTTGCAGTGTTAGCAAATGAGTTTGCAGTGATAGAAAACAGTCTTGCAGTGTTAGCAAGGGCGCAGTGATAGCGTTGCGGATAGCAGTGGAGGAATATCAGCAGGAGGAGTTAGGAGATTGTCTAAGTTCTGCCAATGAGAGGCAAGGAATTTTGTATCTCTTAATTTGCTGAAGATTAATATATATTTCTCATCTACAGTACTGTTTTCCCTTCGGGGTTTTTCCAGGGACGATTTGTCCAAAAATATTGTGTGCTTTGTGTTGCATATTTCTTTCCATATTTTTATTGGTGAAGTTGCAGTTGTGTTATTTTTTGATATTCAGCTGTAAATCTATTTTCAACAGTTAAATAATCTTTATGAGATAGGAGATTAATAATCAGTGACTGCAATAGGAATTTTCACAGTCTGATGGCTAAGGAAACAGGGACTAGCAGATGGACTGACATTTGATGGTATATTTGTTCATGTATTATGATTGACCTTCATGGTCATGTACTTTATTAATGTACTCATTGATCTATGTTGTACTTGATGTTCGATGTGTAGGTTAACATCCTTTATTTTCTCTTTTGTAATAATTTTATTATGATGTATTGAGGCTCGACGTGATGGTCGGCTTCTTGTATTTTTTTTAATTCATTGTTGCACATTTCTTAATTTGACATGTAGGTCAAATTCATGTATAATTTCCTTATGTATAGGATGAATTTAATTGGTTGACTAGTCTATGTGTTAGATTAACTTGACTTTCATTTTGACTTTCCGCATTTCATGCTATTTTCTTATGTGGCATTTTGAGAAGATTTTTGTCCTTACACTTAAATGAATAATACAGTTTTATTTGTCCCGAGTTAGGTGAGTTGAGTGTTTTGGATAGAAAGAATAATCATTATGTATAGCTCAAAGATAGCTCTAAGTTCATGAATATGTATATGATAAGGAAAGATGAAGGTGTCACATATGATATTTTTATAATATTAATAAAAATATTAGTTGGTAGCTGCTAGATATGATCGTTTCACAATATTAAAACTAGCAATCACACCTTGGTGTGTAATGGGTACGTAGAAGATGTTGGAAAGATCTATTAGAAAGAAATTGTCTTTTTTGTATACAATTTTGTAGTTAATGTGATCAATTGGTATAATATTTATTGAATGGCGGTTTTGTGTGAAAACTGTCTCCATGGAAAAATCATAGCTACAAACAATTATGCATTCACTTATAGGAATCCAAGCAGGACTAAAAAAATCTCTAAATATTTTAATGTTGGTAGACTATGTATAATTTTCTTTTCAAAGATATGTCAAGGTCATGGCTTGCATATATTATCATTATATGGACCTAAATATGATTTTAGTGTTTTAAATATGTTGTTTGAGTTCAAGTTTATAATTCCTGATTTTGGGCTATGCTTAAATGTATTAGGTTAGAAAGAAAAAATTATTAGGTTTAAGGCATGATTCGAGATATAATATATCATTATATAAATGGTTGAATCAATTAGAGTATCAGTTTAGGTTAGTAAATTCTTAAATTTTGTAATCAATCATACTATTTCGTATTTATAGTATTATAAATTTCTCACCTAGATAGGGTAAGAAATTTATAAAAAACACATTGTCAATATAATTGAATATCACTATATTATATACTTCGCAATAAAAAAGTTTAATTTGTATAGATATACTTTAAAATATATTATCTAGATGTGTGTCTTGATGTGTCCAATTTTATCACGATTATTTTTTTAATTTTAAAAAATGTAAATTTATAATGAGAGCAATGATGCCTAATCTCCCTTGGTCAAAATAGTAGTTCTTTATTATTTCATTCATATGCAGGTATATCTAATGTACCTTCATGGTCATCCCACACATCATAAAAATGTTTGTAGAAAAGAGAAATTAAAGAAAACTCTACCACTTGAAACCTACGAACAATGAAGGTCGCAAACTTTGCCCCAAGGTTTTTGTAGTGATGAAATATGAATTTCACCATCTATACAAAGTTCAAGAATGATATGATATATCATAATTTGTATTTATATTTGGTACTATTTTGTTGCACTTGTTAGTGTAATGTCTCTCAATTCTATGACCTTTAGCACTTTGTCCCTTAGAGGCAATTATATCCATGGATGCTTCTTACACACTAACCTAAAATAAACCAACATTATTTCATTCACCCAAGTTTAATGTTGGTAGAATTAGATAAGGGAGTCATATGGACTTGGGGATTTCAAATCTTAAATGTTATTAGTTTAATTCCTTCTCCAAATCCTAGAATGCATAAGGTGATGAAAGAGAGAATTTTAATAGTGCACAAAGCAATGGAAGTTAATCTATATGTTGTATTTATAGAAAGACCATGTAAAGAGAAGAGAAATAACTTGGGGCTTCTCCTTTAACCTCTAAATATAGGATATTTGTTAATTAGTAATAGAAATAGTGCATATGGAATAAAAAAATACAATATTTATTGCTATATGATATTGCGTGATTGCTAAAATTTGGAAAATTTAATTTATAAAATAATTAAAAATAATTATACAAAATTCTAATTGTACCAATTTTATGAATATGTTAAGTGCAACAATTCTATAATACCAAATCTTATGCATAATTATATACAAACATCTATATATAATGATTTTATGAATATATCAAGTACAATGGTTTCATAGGACTAAATTCAATCCTTAGTTATAAAAAATTGTATCAAAAGAATATACAACATACCATTGCCCATTAAAGAAAATCAAGCCATATGCAAAAAGTGGTTGTGAGCGATGTGAAATTATAGAGAAAGATTGATGGAAGGAAAAGAAAGAGGAAAATAATGGGATGCAAAAATAGAGATAAACGGAGGGAGACAATGAGAAAGAGGAAAATGAAGACAATGTGTGTGTGTGTGTGTGTGTGTGTGTGTGTGTGTGTGTGTGTGAGAGAGAGAGAGAGAGAGAGAGAGAGAGAGAGAGAGAGAGAGAGAACTTCACATCTCTCACTCTATATAGTAATACTTATATATCGACATACACACACACATACATACATACATACATACATATGTACGTATGTATGTACGCATGGATACATGAATTTATGTTTGTATGTATATCTATATGTGTGTGTCTGTATAGCATGCTCCCTCCAATCAAGCCTTAGCCAGACCACCCTAAGTTCTATTAGATGAGAATATGATATCTATTCCTTCCTGTATTCCAACGTAGACAAACTAGTATCTCTATTAGAATTGTATCTCTATCAATAATTCTCACATTCCCCCATTGTTTCCTCCATCGATTCATTCTTTTGTTTCCTAACCCAGTATTCCAAATACCAACCTGACTCATTATTATATGTTTGATATTTTTAGTTTATGATTCGAGACATATATTTATTAGTTGATTAGCTGATTTAGTTAGATGGTTTCATTTGATTATATGTTATGGTGTGATTAGATGGTTTCATTTGATTAGCTACTTTCATTTGATTAACTAATTTAAGTGTACGCCTCTTTTTTCATGATTTATGGTTCCCAAGATTTCCAAAGGCGAGGGTTAGTAGCAAAGGTTTTACAGTGATATAAATCCAATACCCAAGAACTACTAAAATGAATATAACTTGAAATGTAACCAATAAAATGTACAAGAAAAGAAAGGAAAACAAACGAATGCAAACCCCAAAGTGCTTGAACCTTCTATTGTCTCTCTCTACTCCTTCTAAAATGTTTTTTTTGATGCTCAATATTGGTGTGAGAAGCATCGATGACTTGAGAAGCATCGAGAATTTGATACTTGAAATGGGTGTGATCACAAGATGGCTTGAATGCTAGAACCAAACTGACATAGTAATGGCGCACAAGAGCTCAAAATCCTGGATCCTTCAAATGGTTATGAAGGGTTTATTATATAGGAATTGGGGATGATATGAATGGTTGAGATCAATCCCAGAGATAGGGAGATGAAAGGTTGAGATTAAAAGGAACTGGAGAAGCCATCAGTAAACTCCACCTCTTCAACTGGTAAAGAGGAGATAGAGTTTGGTTGACTGAAGAGCTAATTGTGTGTTACCTTTTAGAACTGAAGAGGTGGGTGGAGTTACCCATGTGAACTGGAGAGATGCGTGAAGTTACCCGTCTGGACTGGAGAGATGGGTGGAGTAACCCATGTGATATTATTAGAGTTATCTCTTTGAAGATAAATGAATATTTAATTCATTTATTTAATTAAAGTTTTCAACATGTGAGATAATTAAATTTTTTTTTATTTAGAATTGCTTTATTTGATGAAATTAAATTAATTTAATTGAAATTAATTTAATTAGAAGAATTTAATTAGTAAGTTTAAATATTTGAATTTAAATTATAGGAAATTGAATTTAATTAATTAATTAATGATAATTAATCGATTAAGGTTAATTAATTAAATAAAATTAATTATTTAATTAATTTTTAGATTTTGATTAGATGATTTGGGGAATGAATTTAGAAGAAAATAGATGATTAATTAATGATTAAAAAACCAATAATTAATAGATGAAAATCAGTGTTTTTAATGTAAAGTTGCAAGCCTGTCCATTTTTGGGTGTCTACATTTTCCCCTCTTTGATGCGATGTGACTTGTCACAGTGTGTCAAAGAATTTTTAGATTTGATACTACCCCAGCTTGCCCCAGTGATAGCAAGTGGACTATATGCCCCCTCAAAAAATCAAGCATAGAAAATGCGTTAGATGAGTATTAATTTGTTGAAAATGTGAATCACTATATGATGATGATGAATGCATTCCTATGTTAGTTATCATGTTATTGATGATGGATGCATTGATTATATGATCTACTATGCTCATGTTTTGGATTTTTCTTATGCAATAAATGAATGCAATCTACTATGCACAAATTATCTGAGTAATGCATGTGTTAGTTAGAAGGAAGTTAGTTTGGAAATGTGTTCTCTGGGATTTGATTTGAGAAATATGAAATGATAGAAAGGAAATTTTGATTTTTTTTATAGATATGAATTGATAGAATGGATGAGTGAGCCAATGTTGCCGCGTTTCCAATTTTTGTCATCATTGCATCTTTTTTATTTTTTGAAATTCTGAAGAGCGTCCAATGCATCCAGATCACATACCATCTGGATACCGCCACGACCTCTTGATAACCAGAGGGAGTAGAGAGATTGAATAGAAAGAGAACTTAGTGCACCCAAATATTGACCATCTAGGTTCAGCTATGTTCCCTGTTTGAAAAGAAAGAGAGCCAAAAGCACCCAGATATTGACCATCTGGATACCACTTTGTCCTCTGAATTAACTAAAAAAGGGAAACCAAGATAGAGCTCCTATGCACCCAGAGTCCATCTGGATAACATCGCAAGCTCTTGATTCCGTAGAGAAAAGCCAAAATAAACAAGATAGAACTCCTACTCCCCTAGAGTCTATCTGGATAGCATCGTGAGCTCTTGATTGCCAAATAAAAGAAAAGACCATAGAAACCAAGATAGAACTCCAATGCACTCAGAGTCCATCTAAATAGCGCCATGAGCTCTTGATTCTATAAACCAAACAAGAAAATAAAAGAGAAGGATGTCCAATTCTTTCCCAGGGTTGAGCTCAGATCGTGGAACTATGCGGCTGCCAGATAAGTGACAACGCCTACCGCATTTATCCTAAATCATCATGGCCCTAAAACCGTAGTGAAAATTCAACAGACAGTAATCAAAGAAAATAAGTCATGATCTATCATAGCTACTCTCCTCACATGGTGGATCTTGGAGTAGCATAAAAACATAACCACAAAATATAGACTGACATCTGACCGACTGACTGACCTATTCAACATTTTTGGATGGTTCCTTGATGCAGTTTGATTCTCTTGATAGGCTTGGCTCTTTTGATAGGCTTGATTGGCTTGATTGCTTGAGTGTGTCTGGTTTCAGTATTAGATGACTCATATAAGACTGACCTGTCTAGTTTGAGCACATCCACCACTGTGTAAGATGATTGATTGTGATTGTTTTGGCAGCTGGTCAAGCTGTGTTAGATGGGCCCAATGTTGATTCGCAAAGCTCATGATTGTGATAATTGATAGCTTGGCTTGGTTGCTAGTTGCTTGCTAATTGATTTGATAGATTGATAAAGCAATGTCAGATGAGCCCAATGTTGATTCTCAAAGCTCATGATTGTGACATTGATTGACTCGGCGTGATCGCCCTTTGCTCTCTTGATAACCAAGTTGGCTTTATTTCTTGGGATTTTGTAATTTTTTTATTATCTTTGATGAAGATTGATTTTCTCAGAACATTTTTTATCTTTTTAGGATTTTTGATGAGTTTTCTAATTTTTTTGGATTTTTTAAGGACATTTAGAATCGCCCCCTAGTCTGGTGGACCAATATTAACCATGGGTAAGTGCTTGGTGCTCAGAGGGGTTTGTGCTTCTAGATATAGCTTGGGTAGTTAGTCTTGCATTTGAAGTGTGCTCAAGCTTTTGATCTTGGAGTTCATTGATGGTGAAGCTGGATTTGAACACTTGGCGCCTATTTGCCAGGTTTTCACCAAGGTACCTACTCAATAACACTTGTTCTCCAGGTTTTCACTGAGAGATTAAATTTGTTTCTCTTTACTTTTTTTTCTTTTTTTAATTTTTTTGTTGTCGCCAAGGTGCCTGTTTGCCAGGTTTTCACCAAAGCAACATTTTGTATTTTCTAATTTTTTTCATATTTTTTGGATATGTAGATAGGTGCCTTAACCATAGAGACCTCAAGGGTAGAACCTCTTTAGGTGCATGATGTTTTTGTATATGGGGAGCTAATCTCTTTATGGTCTCTTCGGTATGAATACACCACTCTGAGTAGAGCTGACAATGAAAAATGGTCCTAGCCAGTTAGGCTCAAACTTTCCTGGTTTGACTCGCTCTGCTTGGTTCTTTTGATTTTCCATGAGGACAAGGTCTCCTACCTCAAATGTTCATGACCTCACCTTCTTATGATAGTTCCTTCTAAGGTGCTTCTGATAGCCTTGTAAGTAGTTGAAGGCATGTTGTCTTCTTTCATCTAGTAACTCGAGTTCACTGAGCCTTGCTACTCTATAGTCTTCATCTGAAACCAGATTCTTCAATGATATCCTTAGGGATAGGATTTCCACTTCGAGGGGTAATACCACCTCTGATCCATAGAATAGGGAGAAAGGAGTGGCTCTTGTAGGTGTTCTCATGCTAGTTCTATATGCCCATAATGTGGGACTAAGCTGTAAGTGCCAGTCTCGTCCTGATTCATTCACTATTTTCTTCAAGATTTTCAAGATTATTTTGTTTGTAGCTTTGGCTTGGTCGTTCCCTTGAGGATAATAAAATGAAGAGAACCCTTGTTTGATATGGAACTATTCGCATAGCTCTTCAACATCCTTATTTTGGAAAGGTGTACCATGATCTATCAGGATAGTTTGAGGGATCCCGTATCGACAGATAATGTGGTTAAGTATGAACATTTCTATATGGTTTATAGTTATGTAAGTGAGATGAATTGCTTCCACCCACTTGGTGAAGTACTCTATTGCTGCTATGATGTATTTGTGCCCATTTTCTGAAGAAGGTATAATCCCCACATAGAAAATGGTAATGGTGATGGGATAGGATTTAGTTCGTGAGCTAGCACATGGATGAGGTCTCCATGAATCTGACACTGTCTACACATTTGTACATGTTTGTGTGCATCTGTCTCTATTGTGGGCCAATAGTATCCCATGCAGATGATCTTCTTAGCTAAGTTTTTGCCACCTTTGTGGGTTCCACAAATTCGTTCATGTATCTCGTACAGAGATCTCTGGGATTCCATGGAAGTGAGACATCGTAGTAGTGTTCCATCTAGACTTTGTCTATATAAAGTAGTTGAGAGGATGGTATACCTAGAGGCTTGGTGGATGAGGGACTTTCTCTAGTTTCTAGACAAATTGGGAGGTAAGACACTATTTTGGAGGTAGTTGTAGACATCTTGGTACCATGGGTTTTCAGGACCAACAAGGACGCATGATGATTCTGTGATGGATTCTTGATGTGATGGCACCAAGAGTTGTTCTATTAGAAATTGGAATCATGTTTTTTTGTCTGGCATATCGATCAGTGATGCTATGGTAGCCATTGCATCTTTAGCTTTGTTCTAAGCTTGTGGTACTTGCTCAAAGAAGATGTAGTGGAAATTGGTGTGCAATCTTTCCATCTGTTCTCTGTATGGTATTAGTTTTTCATCTTTTGTCATATAATCATTGTTGACTTGGCTAATGACCAACTGTGAATCTCCGTAGACCTTAAGGTTGTTGATTCTCCATTGAATTGCTATCTTTAAACCGATGACCAGTGCTTCATATTCTGCTATGTTGTTTGTGTAGGGGAAGTTGAGTCTGAAAGATTTTGGAATTATATCATTATCTAGAGTGATGAGCACTATTCCTACCCCCACACCATGGTTTGTGCATGATCCATCAAAGTATAGTTGTCATACCTTGATCGCTAGTTATAGTGTCATAATGGATTCATCCAGGAAGTCAAAAGTGATAGGCTGATGATCCTATAGAGGTTCCTCTGCTAGTTGGTCCATAATCACTTGCCCTTTCATGGCCTTTCTGTCTACGTACTCAATGTCAAACTCACTTAAAATCATCACCCACTTTGCTAGTTGTTCGGTGAGTGCTCTTTTCTTAGGAGGTACTTTAGTGGATCAATATGTGCTATCAACTTTTTTTGGTGACTCAACATGTAATGTCTCAGCTTCTGGGAAGCGAAGACAACTGCTAGGCATGATTTTTCAATTGGTGTATAGTTAATCTCATATCTGACAAAAGTTCTGCTAAGATAGTATATAGCTCTCTCCTTCCCTGTGTCATCATGTTGTGCCAAGAGTACACCTAATACTGATTCCATTGCTGAGATATATAAAAGCAATGGTCTACCTTGGACTGGTGGCACCAATATAGGAGACTTGAGTAGATAATCCTTGAATATTTGGGATACATGTTCGCATTGTTCTATCCATATGAACTTGATGTCTTTGTGTAGTAGATGTTGGAATGGGTGGCACTTGTCTACTAGCTAAGCTATGAAGCACCTGATTGATTGGAGCCTTCCTTGTAACCCTCTTAGTTGCCTCAGGTTCGATGGTCGAGGCATGTCCAATATTTCTTTGACTTTCTCTAGGTCTACTTCGATGCCTCTATGTGACACTTTGAACCCTAGTAGCTTTCCTGCGGTGACCCCGAATGCACATTTCTTTGGGTTTAAATGGACCTTGTATTCCTGCATTCTGTTAAAGATTGGTCCCAATACTTGCAGATGATCCTTGCGAAGCATTGACTTGGGTAGTATGTCGTCCACATAGTCTTCCATTGTTTTCTGGATGAGATCATGAAAGATAGTTGTCATGGCCCTTTGATACGTTTCTCCAGCATTTTTAAGACCAAACGTCATGACATTACAACAATATGTTCCCCAAGGACATGTGAAAGTTGTTTTTTGTTGGTCCTCTAGCACAATCCTTATCTGATTATACCCTGAAAAGCATCCATCAGAGTGATAGCATTTGATGTCCAGCAGTTAGATCTACTATCATATCAATGTTGGGTAAAGGAAATTCATCCTTAGGACAAGAGATGTTGAGAACCCTGAAGTTTGTCCAAATCTGTATCTGACCACTGTGCTTTGTAACTGGTACCAAGTTAGATATCTAGTCTACATATGGTATTGGTCTTATGAACTGGGCATCTAGGAGCTTCTTCAATTTTTCCTTCACTAACAATCCAACATGGGGATGCATCTTCCTTAGCTTCTGTTTGATTGGTTTGGCATTGGGTATCAACGAGAGATGATGCAGCATGAGTTATGGATCTAATCTTGGCATATCAGAGTAGGACCATGTGAAGTTGATCATCCTTTCCTTGAAGAAACTGATGAACTATTCTCTCTCCTCTGGGGTGAGAAATTTTGCCAAGTATATGTTCTTTGGGTTCTTGTCATCTCCCAAGTTGACTTCCTTTGTTTCTTCTACTAGTAATGTCGATTTCTCCTCTATCAAGGGGGGGATTTCCTTCTTTCCATCTCCTAGCACCTCAGTGATATTTTCACTAGAAGATACGTCTTGTTTTATCTTTTCATCATTTTTTTGTTCTTTTTTCCCTTGTGGACTGGAAAGAGGAGCTGCCTCCCCAAAATATGTCACTATGTCAAGGTCAATGGAGAAGCCTGCCTTGTGGTCTCCTGATGGCATGCCCTCCCTAAGTCCCATGAAATCAGCAATAGCCTCATCATTCTCGAAGACATCTAAATCAGGTGGTCCTTGTTGATCCCACTCTATTAGCTCTAGGTGTACAAGACAGATACTTTCATGGTTGTTTGACTCTAGTGGATTGAAAGGGACTACAGATATGGCTCCTAAAAAACTAGACTCTGATGTGGATGCACCACCTGAGGAATGATAAATGGCATGCTTATCTATGCAGGGTTGTTTGGAAATGGATAGTTGGTCAAACAATTCGTCAAGGTTTAAGGTTGTGGCTGACCAAGGGGAATAATCTGGGATTGACGATTCAGAGTCATGAAGGTATCTCCACTCGTACTCATGGGAGTTAGTTTTGATAGAATGTTCGTCAGATGTCTCACTTCCTTCGTTATTGTCGATTTTTATGTGGAGGTCTATTCAGGTTTGTGTGGTTCCCTCTTTGACGGGAAACAATTATGCCAGTATTTTTCTTATCAAGACATGTTCTATTTTGTGCCCCTGGTGCATCTCTTTTATTTGTTCTTGATCAACTTGGATGTCTTGGATTATAGGACCGGTTCTTTGTTTCCCATAGCCTAACCCTCTCTTGTTTCTCTGGGTTGGCGGGAGAGACAATTCCATTAAGCCTTGTTGTCTTGCCCCCAGACAAGTTGTGCCATCATACCCGAATCTTTGTAACATTGTATAACCATTTCCATAGTTTGATAAGGGTAGGGGTTGTCGAAATGTCTCTTGTGGATCTTAGTACAACCATGTACTGATATCTTGTTCAAATGGCTTTTCCTTTGCAATGGCCCCCATCTGACAAAAGTCATGGGCGGACATCTGAATAGAACAAGCACTAGAGCTTCTGTTATTATAATCAGTTGCGGTATACCATATGTTCTTGGGCTCTGAGGCATGTTTGTGATAGTGAAAGCCTCTTCATATTTGTAATCACCACAACCCTTGTCGGTAATGGATAATTTTCCTACTTTTTGTGTGATGTCTTTAGTAGTTGCTTCTGAAGAGGAAGGGATGCTTGCATCTTGGTTTAAGGGTACCTAGTTGTTAGTGCTGATTTGAACCGCATTACAGTATTGAAAAGGATTGGGATCTCCCTCTATGATGATTTCTTCTCCTTGGTGTGGGAACTTGATGCATTGATTGTATGTTGAGGGTACGGCTTACATTTCATGTATCCATGGTCTCCCTATTAACATGTATCCCAACTCAAGGTCTAGGATCTGGAAGGGAGTGTTTTTTACCACTGGACCAATACGGACAGGTAGAATGATAATACCTTTAGAGGATCTTTCCTCTTCATCATAAGATCTGATATTTATCCTCCTTGTGACATCAATGCTTGATTCTAAATAGCCTAGTTGCTTGATTAACTTTAGAGTACAGATGTTTATCCCAGCTCCACCATCAATAAGGACTCTATGGATAGTGCTTTTGTGGACCTAGACAAGCAAGTGCAAAGGATCATTATGCAGGGGTTTATGCAGCGGCACATATAGTAAATGAGGATGGCACCCCGTACAAGACAACTCTGGTATGACACGTGGTTACAGCACAGTTGTTACCTTGGTCTTTGCTGGTGATCGTAGCCACATGGCTATATGAAGGATTGAGGCAATTGATAATGTTATCACTATTGGCATATGTATAGCTGACCTGTTTGGATGATCCACCAGACCCAGAGGCTTTTCCCTTGTTGTGATCATGAAATGTATCATTGAAGATAGTGTGATTAGTTGTTCCTTTGGCTTGGGTATTTGTCACATCAATGACCCCTGTGTCAATTAGATCTTGGATAGCATGTTTCAATCGGTAACAGTTAGACATTTTATGTCCTTTCACCTGATGAAAATCGCAGAAGTCTTTGTCATTATACCACCTTGGTTTGTTGTCATCTTGTTCAAATTCCCTTATTTCCGTGAGTGTGATAGTGTTGGATTGTATCAGCCTGCGTAAAGCTGATTCTATTGGCTCTCCTAATGGTGTGAAATCTCAATGCTGGAATTGAAACTGTGGTTTGCGTTGATTTCATTGTTGACTGTGTGACACAGCAACTGCTTGGACAGGGGGAGATTGGTTTTGAGTGTATGCTTGATGAGTGGGCCTTGTGGGGTTGTTGGTTGGCTACAGGTGTGTCTTGCAGTGACACCTTGGGTTGTGTGTAGTTAACTGTCTTCACATCAATGACGCCATCGTTGGTGAAATTCTTATTTTTGTTCCACCACTTAGCTTTGTCCATTGCATTTTTGTTTGTATTCATCTGTGTTGGATCTACAAGGATTCCTTGTTTGACTAATTTTTTCTCACAATGAACTCCTCGTTCGATAAGTTGTGTGAAGTTTGGAGCTAACTGCAATTTTGTTGTGAATGACATGTTTGGGATCAAGTTGTCAATGAACATGACTATTAGGTCTTGTTCAGGCGCATCATATGTTATGTAGTTTGCAGTATTCCTCCATCTCTGTGGGAACTTCACAAAAGACTCTCCATCCTTCTTCTTGATATCGCAAAGGTCCTTGATACTAACCTTGCGCTCGATGTTATGATAGAATTGAGTGATGAACTTTTCATCTAGTTCACCCCAAGACTAAATGCCATGAGGTAGATGCGAGAACCATTCCATTGCTGGTCTAGCCAAGATTTGTGGGAATAATCACATTAAATATGTCTCATCATGTGTGACTTTGACACAACTAGCAAAAAACTCTTAGATATGTTCAATAGGGTTGGTACTGAGAAGTGAGATGGGAATGGAGACATGTGAAGAGAATGATCAAAGGGGTATGGGTATAAATCCTCTGTGGTGTAGGATTTGGTTTGCCCCTGATTTTGCATATCCATCATTTGGGTTTGAAGGGTTTGCATTTGTTGCATCAACATGTCTATTTGATACTGAGGCTGATGTGTGACAATGTTCCTCTGTGCTGTAGTGGGTATGAGGTTGTGCCTCTGTTCTCCTTGAGTAGGAACATAATATTTCGTCCTGGGGACTTGATATTGATTTCCCATTGCATGGTTTTGAAATGGGGTTACATGAGTAGCCCATGGTGGGTTTTGATGTGTTTTTTGTGGGATTGGGAATGTTGTTGTTGTTGAAGCTATGGTTGATACTGTTGGGGTTGATATTGCTACTGCAAAGGTTGGGGTTGAAGCTGGGGTTGTTGTTGCTGGGGTTGGAATTGTGGCAACTGAGGTTGGGGTTGTTTTTGCTGAGGTTGGAATTGTGGAAACTGAAGCTGGGGTTGCTATTGTTGGGGTTGGATTTGAGGCAACTGAAGTTGGGGTTGTTGTTGCTAGGTTTGGATTTGTGGAAATTGAAGCTGGGGTTGATGTTGCTGGGTTTGGATTTGTGGCAACTAAAGTTGGGGTTGTTGTTGCTGGGGTTGGAATTGTGACAACTAAAGCTGGGGTTGTTGTTGCTAGGGTTGGATTGGTTTTGGAATGGGCAAAGGTGTAGCATTGGGTGGGCATTGACTATAAGTCATACTTGCAGAGACGGATCCTTGTAGGAATGAGGTGTTGATCCCAAGACTAGTAGGAATTGACTTTAGTAGCGGCATAGTTTCAGAACAGTTGGTACTTGGTAGGATGGAAGGCATAGCATGAGAATTTGATTGTTCAGGCCATGAGACCGAAGGTGGAGGCATACTAGTGACCATGGGTGCACTTAGTTGTGAGCCTATCATGCTTTGAGTTGACGATGTGCTTGCTTGGTTTGTGCCATTAGTTTGATTGGGTATTGTCTGTTCCAATGTGGGTGTTATCAATGGTGGGAAGATTTGAGAGACAACAGGTAATATCTAAGAGGACTGAGTAGTATTTTGACCTGCAAGAAGGTTTTTGGGCCTTATGGTCGACACACTAAATTCAGCGGGGAGTTTGACTCCCTTCTTTATTAGCATGGCTAAGTAACATTCAGGATTCCTCTCTACAACAACGTCAACTACTTGTGTGGAATAAGCATTTTTCTCAACATCTTTGATCTCCTCTTCTGTGACATTTTGGAAAAAGGCTGCCCCACGGGGTTGTTCAATGAATAGAGCAGAACTAGTATTTACGAAAGGATCATTCTCTTGCTCTATTTCCCAAGCAGGGAATCTATTGATATATGACTCGTTAGGTTGTGTTATAGCCTTCAACCTTGTGTAAGGCCCTCCATGAGGTGTTTGAGACATAGTGTGGTCCAGATTTTGTAATAAAAACAAGTGATATAAAGTAAACAAAAAAGGATAACCTTTCTAAGGAAGTCCGAGTTATGTTTTGGACAAGGGTAATTCTAAGGATAGATGTTGATATATCATCATCTCAATGTGGTGATGTTGTAAAAGATAAGATTTTTTGACCTTTGCTTGGGACAAAGTCACTTGGTAGAGATAATGATGATGTTTGATATGATGAGATCAAGATATTTCAAGTCTGAGCTTTCAAACTAATAATGTTTTAGATAATATTCGTGCTTTTCTGAGAAGGGATGATCTTTAATGTTTAGAGATTCACACAATGTGCTTCACATTTTTCTGGGATAGACACTGGTCTTTGACACATAATGAAGATTTCTTTCAAGGTTTTTAGGTCAAAACAGGTGTAAAATAGCTATTTTCAACTACGACACAACTTCACCGATTACGGTAAAGTGAATGATCGATTGCGGTAGTTTATCACCGATTCCAGTAGTAAACAAGTCTATGGCGGAAATAAACAGTTTAACTATGGTGAACTTCTGTCAATAGGGGCTATATGTGGGCAATTGCAGTAAAAGGGGAACAGTCTCAAAAAGACTAGAGGATAAGTATCACTATTTGACAATTTTGATATTTTGGAACAAGGCTTCTCATTTGCAAGACAGTTAATGTTGACAACCCTAGACTTTAACATATTTGACTCATTTTGACAGTTGGATATTTGTTTTGTGTTTCCAAAAATTGATCAAAGAACAAGCACAACAGACACTGTGTTTTGAAGAATGACAACTGACAATGTGTATGTTCTACAACTTTTTCAAGTTGCAACGTTATCACGAGGTCTCAAGAATGAACAATCAAATTAATCTAGGTCAATGGCTTTAGAATATAATGGTATAGGCCCAATGCTTGAATGTATGTTAGCTCACACAGCAATCGTCACACTACTAGGACACAAAGGTGCACGACGCAGGCACCCATGTTTTTTTCGTTGCTAGGTATTGTTGTCATGGAGTGAAGATCTCTTTCACTACACAAATACCGTGGGACACATATGTTGGGAATCTTAGGGGGAAATTCTGCAACCCCTTGCACTATAATAAGGTACATGTTCAGAGGTAAATCAGGTTAGTCTCTAAATAACAAGGTTTTAGTAAGGGTCTATGGCGTCTATCCAATCGGTTTATAAGTGTGTGACTCACTTAAGAGCCTAGTTGACCACGTTGGCTCCTTAGGGGTATTCACCCAATCCAGACTATCATCAACACACCTCACCCGAGCTTGGCTAGATAAGATAGAACTTTGGTTCGCGCCTTGTTTATATACCGATCAGAAGGATTATGGGTTTAAGGTTGTTCTCTAAGGAAGAAGTGCATTCCCCGGATAGGCCTTTCTAAAAGTATAAAGGTTTTTAATCTAATAGATTGTGCAAGTGCACCCAAAACTCAAGACACAAGGTAACTTGATTAAGCTCCGAAAATTTGAAATGTGAACTAAGCTACACCACCATACAGGCATAAGTGTTCAATTTTAAGACCAAAAAGTAGGTGTTGATTGTTTGTTCAATTTTATTGCACCAAATTAAGAGATTCTTTGCCTTGTTAAATTTTAATCCCCATGTCAATTTTAAGCCTAAATTTGAAATGTGAGATGTGAGATGTGTGACAAACACTGTTCTTTTTAAGCCCAAATCAACAAGTGAATGAATTTTAAGTTATATTGTTATCGTGCCTCCTCAATTTGTACCTGTCAAAGAAGTGTTTAGTATCTCAAAAAAATGAAAGCTTTTCAATCCAAGACAGTAGAATATCTGGAAACTCCATGATTATTGAGATTGCTGAAATTAACGGTGACTTTATACTTACCTGTGAATCTCTTAATTAAATCAATGTACCTCGTGTATACTTCACTTTGATCTTTAGCTATGATTCCGAGAATAGCCCGTTGTTGTGATCAATAACTGATGGTTCTCCTTCTGGAAGCTCTTAATGCTCTAGCACCTGGTATGCATCTAATTATCCTCTTGGTCATTAATCATTTTCTCAATCCTACCAAGAAATCAAGAAAGAACACACAAAAAGAAAACTTTTTCAAAGATCTTTCTTTTTTTTTTAAATATTTCTCAGAAAAAATAAAATAACAGAGAATAAAGTCCCTGTATAATTTCAATACCTTTCCAAAAATGTAACTTTTTTATATAAGAAATGCTGATTTGTGTCCAAAATTAAATTTTTATGAAATATCAATAAAAAAATATAAAAATTTAGAAAAATCTAATTTTTGGACTGTAGCTTTCTTACGTCAAATAATACCTGTAAAAACAAATTTAGATCATAATTCCTTAATTTCTGTCCTAGGGACCCATTTTATCATAAAAGACCAGTTTGAAAAGATCTGTTATTTTTGCAAAATAATTTCACAAAAATTAAAATCACAGAGAATAAACCCCCTCTATAATTTCAATACCCTTCAAAAAATGTAACTTTTTTGATAAGAAATGTTGATTTGTGTCCAAAATTAAATTTTTATGAAATATCATTAAAAATTATAAAAAACTTAGAAAATTTTGAATTTTGGACTGTAGCTTTCTTACGTCAAATAATACATGCAAAAAAAAATTTAGATCATAATTCCTTAATTTGTGCTCTAGGGATCCATTTTATCATAAAAGAATAGTTTGAAAAGATCTTTTATTTTTGCAAAATAATTTCATAGAAATTAAAATTACAGAGAATAAACCCCCTCTATAATTTCAATACCTTTCCAAAAATATAATTTTATTGAAAATAAACTCTGATTTGTGCCCATAAATGATTTTTTATGAAATATCATAAAAATTTATAAAAAAAAAATTTAAAAACTCAAAAAAATCTAAATTTTTGTTTGGGGCCTCCTTAGATCAGCGTCAACCTGCAAAAAAAATTCATAAAATAATTCCATGCGATTTGAAAGATATGACCAAATTTCACGCAGGTTGTAAGTTCACATCGGGTTCACCAAAATGTACACCTCTTTTTTCATGATTCGTGGTTCCCAAGCTTTCCAAAGGTGAAGGTTAGTAGAAAAGGTTTTACAATGATATAAATCCAATACCCAAGAACTACTAAAATGAATAAATTAAAACGTAACCAATAAAATGTACAAGCAAAGAAAGGAAAACAAATGAATGCAAACCCCAAAGTGCTTGAATCTTCTATTATCTCTCTCTACTCCTTCCAAAACGTTGTTTTTGATCCACAGTATTGGTGTGGGAAGTGTCTATGACTTGAGAAGTGTCGAGAATTTGATACTTGAAATGGGTGTGATCGCAAGATGTCTTGAATGTTAGAACCAAACTGACATAGTAATGGGGCACAAGAGCTTGAAATCCTGGATCCTTCAAATGGTTATGAAGAGTTTATTATATAGGAATTGGGGATGATATGAATAGTTGAGATCAATCCCAAAGATAGGGAGATGAACGGTTGAGATTAAAAGGAACTGGAGAAGCCATCAGTAAACTCCACCTCTTCAATTGGTAGAGAAGAGATAGAGTTTGGTTGACTGAAGAGCTAATTATGAGTTACCTTTTAGAACTGAAGAGGTGGGTGGAGTTACCCATGTGAGCTAGAGAGATGGGTGAAGTTACCCATGTGGACTAGAGAGATGGGTGGAGTAACCCATGTGATCTAATTAGAGTTATCTCTTTGAAGATAAATGAATATTTAATTCATTTATTTAATTAAAGTTTTCAACATGTGAGATAATTGAATTATTTTTTATTTAGAATTGCTTTATTTGATAAAATTAAATTAATTTAATTAGAAGAATTTAATTAGTAAGTTTAAATATTTGAACTTAAACTATAGGAAATTGAATTTAACTAATTAATTAATGATAATTAATCAATTAAGGTTAATTAATTAAATAAAATTAATTATTTAATTAATTTTTGTATTTTGATTAGATGATTTGGGGAATGAATTTAGAAGAAAATATATGATTAATTAATGATTAAAAAACTAATAATTAATAGATGAAAATTCATATTTTTAATGTAAAGTTGCAAGCCTGTCCATTTTCGGGTGTCTATATTAAGAAATCTATAAAAATAATTGAACAATTAAAGAATACATAGTAATCTAAAAAATGTCATTAGTAATCTATCAATTGTCTTAAGGGGATCTAGAATTAATATCATAAAAAATAACAAGTTAATACATGTAAGTAATGGACAATAAGTATTCTAACTCATTCTAGAACTAACACATATATCATAAAAAATAACAAGTTTTAATACATGTAACTAATGGACAATAAGTATTCTAACTCATTCTAGAGTTCTAACACATGTCATAAGTAATCTAACTAATTTCATCATGTTTTAGTGTTCAAACAAATGTCTTAAGGGGATCTTTAACTAATTTAAGAAATCTATAACAATCATTGAACAATCAAGGCATACATAAGTAATCTAAAAAATATCATTAGTAATCTAATAAATGTTTTAAGGGGATGTCTTAAGGGGATCTAGAATTAATATCATAAAAAATAACAAGTTAATACATGTAACTAATGGAAAATAAGTATTCTAACTCATTCTCTAGAACTAACACACATATCATAAAAAAATAATAGGCTTTAATACATGTAACTAATGGAAAATAAGTATTCTAACTCATTCTAGAACTAACACATGTCATAAGTAATCTAACTATTTTCATCATGTTTTAGTGTTCAAACTATTGCCTTAAGGGGATCTTTAACTAGTTTAAGAAATCTATAAAAATCATTGAACAATCAAAGCATACATATAAAACCATACATGTATACACGCACATATATAAAAGCATACATAAAATTTTATATATTAAAACCATTTAACTATCAAATAGGTCCATTTAATATATCAACAAATTATAGTCCATCATATGTTTAAATATATCAACAAAGTATAGTCAATTTAATCCACAAATATCAAGTAGGTCCTAACACATGAATAGGTACATACATATTATACTTTTTAGACCAACTCGGGTGGTTCAGACCTTTCGTGGAGAACATGTAATATTCTCTCATGATCCTCACTATCTAGTCTCCACTTACGACATCCACATTGAGATTTAACTGTATGAAGACAAGTGGAGGTGGCAATTATGTCTAGGTGACTATATTGAAATACCTTATTGTCTGGTTGGTAATCAAAAAAGTAAATACCATGCTGAATTACTTTGATTTTCTTGAAATATGTTCCCTCTAAAACAATTGAACCTGTAGGTCACAAATTTTAATAATATAAATTTAAACAAACTAAATTTGAAATTTGTTAAAAGGTTAAAATTTAAAATTTATAAATTGAGTTCAATATATTGATGTAAAGCATACAAACCTATGGGGAACAACATTCCATCACTTTCTTCAGATTCAAGTAACTTCATCCTCGTTGCAGTACAACACAGTAAATAATAACCAACTCCTTCTGCATTTCCACGCTCAGTAATCACTGCAAAGACATCTCCTACAAAATAAATTTATGTGTGTGTGTGTGTGTGATATTAAAATTTACTTAGCTCAATCTATAGATCTATCTATCTATCTAGATACATGCAGCTCAATGGACCGTATAATATGAAATATATACTTACCAATTTTGACCAATCTCGAGATATGATCGTAATCAGTAGAAATCAAAGTTTTCATCTTCATCTCTATCAAATGTATCAGTAACAACTAGTGGCACTAGATTCCATGCACCTAAATATCCATGGTCTTGATTGATGCATTCCTTATAATTATCAGTAATGCAGTGACAACAAAAGCATGAGTAGTCCCTAGTGTTCAACGTCTAATTGTGACAATTTGTACTCATAACTGAATGCAAAGATGGCATCTTTTCTATTCGCTTGTAACCATGCATAATTTTTCTATCCACACCTAAACAAATGCATATATAACATTACATTCTATAAATATAATTTGAATAAAGAATGTACATAAAAATTTTAAACACTTGAATAATTTAAAAATGTGTGCATACCTTTTATCTCCCAAAATTTTCTATGTGGTACCGCTTGAGTCATTCCTAATGATGTGTCATTATCATTTGGTGTGAAATTTGTCTTGCACCATTCAACAACATCATGTGCATTTTTTATATGAACTCCCTTATAATTCACTTGATACTTTCGTATAGCACATTTGATGCAAGCTCTAGCACCATCATGTTCACCTTTTCCATGTCCACTCTCAAAGAAACTCCCGACATGTGGTATGTTTTCATTACGATGATATCTACATAGTGCATAAAATGAGTTGGATGATTTGAATTGTCCAGCACATCCATTTGACCAAACATAATATTTATCAATTTTTATACCTCTTTCTTTCAAATTTACAAAAAACATCTTGAAGCAGTGTTCTACATGATGAATGTCATGCTCTCTATCATCACTTATATAAAAATGATATTCCTTCTTGATGACCCATGCTTCAAATGTGCTCTGAATACCATCCAAATCTTATTGTGCGTGTCGATAACACACATGTACCATAAGAGTAATTTGCTCTGAAAAATAGTATTCTGAATGAATTGCCTTTTGATGAATAAAGGAATAGTTTTCTATAAAATCAACAACTGATACAATAGTTCCAAGTGGGAAAGTGTCTCTCAGTGTTTGGAATTGTTGTGTTTGTTGTGTGTGTGTAAATGGGTACCTGTCAGAATCAACACAAACACTCAATAGATCATTATATTAGTGCAAAAGGGTTAGAAAAGCATATAAACCCACTAAAACTGACCTATTGCCTTCTAACTAGGAGGAGTGTGATAAACAACATATTAGCCCTCAGAA
>MU223182.1:5174993-5186253 GCA_018584345.1 Thuja plicata | reverse complement strand
TTTGTACAAGCCACAGTACCATTAGAAGAAGAAGCTAAAAATAGAGCTATCAAAGCTTGGATCTATAAAGGAGAAGACAATTCTGAACAAACTACTCCTCCTTATGACATAAAACCTGAGCAATATGAAAAAGGTTTATCTATTATGCAACGTTTTGGCTATAAAAGAAATGGTCCCATAGGTGTGAATCATAAGGGATTGATTGCACCACTTGAAGCTATTGGTCGCAGAACACGCGACTCTACAGGTATACGCTTCCAGAAACTCACATTTCAACTGGGGATAAACAAGTTTGTACCTCGAGAAGATAAACAACCAACACCTGAAGAAACATCTAAAACTGCAGAATCTGAAGATAGCTCTAATGAGGAAACTTTTCCTTATCCTATTCCTCCATACCTGGCAGCATTCTTTGCTGAGCCAGATACCTTTATACTGCATGTTAGTACAGTAGACACTGACAGTGATTCTGATACCACCACTTCCTTTGCTCCATTAACTTATGAGGAGTGGAAAGAAATATATACTCTAAATCCAGGTCACCAGGGTGATTTATACATACCACCACACTTTCAAGAATAGTTTGACCAGGAGTTCCAGTCACTTCTCATTACACAAGAGGCAGCTGATGCTACAAACACTAATGACGTACCTAGGTCAAAAGGTGCTCATCTGACCATAGTAGAGGTTCTAGGTAGAACTCATCCCAACTAGGGACAAAGGGTTGATTTCATCACGTTCTTGACTTGACACCTAATGATGAAACAGACTCCCATGAATATGAGTTTGAAATCTTGTCATGTGCCACTTCTGATAGAGATATAGATACAGCTAACGCATATGAAAACCTTCTCAAAGTAGGTGAACGGTCTAGTGTAGGGTCACATCAGTCTGACTCCCTAGATGTTAACATGTCATCTACTATGGTCACTAGGAATCAAAGGAATTCGACTATACCTCTAGATGAGATTGCTTTAGGTCTCGACTTGCTTATCCATGCTTTTTATGATTATATCATGAATGCACTTGAACTCGTCACGTCTCTTTCACTTTGTCATCCTGAGCTTATAGACTGGAACTCTACCTCCCCATCTAATGAAGTCCTTACATTTTAGAATGATTACACTCTTGCCTGTTACCTATATGATGTTAAACCTATAACGTCCTCCACTAGCGAAGCAAGTGTCAACATGACTGAGGCTGACATCAAGTATCTTATTCACAAAATTAAAAGAAGAAAAAATAGCCGCTCTGATGGTGAAAACCACATTGTGGCAGTATCAAATCCTAAAACAGTCAAAATAAAAGACGTATCCAAGGGTGAAAACCTCTCCGAGGCACCCAAGGATGAGATACTTGATGTGCTTCTGAGTCATTTCTAGGAGAGATCATCTGTGCTTATTGAACCAACTCAACCAATCAACTTGAGTGCAGAGGCAGAACCCCAGATCATTCACTTGGCACAATCACTATTAGAGGTAGAACGAGATGAATTCACTACATTCTTCAGAAGCAAAAAGATAAACTTTGCATGGAAATATTCAGACATGCCGGGATTAGACCCTAATCTAATCAAGCACCATTTTTCCATTGCACCAGGTGTCAAGCCCATTAAGCAGAAGCTTTGCAAAATGCATCCACATGTAGCTCTACTTGTCAAAGTTGAATTGGAGAAACTTCTTAAGGCGGTGTTTATCAGAATAATTGATTATGCAGAGTGGATCTCTAATATTGTTCTAGTATCAAAACATGATAAATCTATAAGAGTCTGCACAGACTTCAGAGACTTGAATTTGGCATGTCCTAAGGATGATTTTCCATTTCCTAATATTGATATGATCGTAGATATGACAGTAGGGTATGAAATGTACTCACTAATGGATGGTTTCTCTAGCTACAACCAGATAAAAATTATGCCAGAGGACCAAGAGAAAACTACTTTCACATGTGCCTGGGGCACCTTCTATTGGAATGGCATGCCCTTTGGACTCAAAAATGCGGGTGCTACATATCAGAGAGCTATCACCACTATATTTCATGACATGATGCATAAAACAATGGAAGATTATGTGGATGACACTTTATCCAAGAGCATGCACCGAAAGAAGCATATTGCAGATCTAGGTCCTATACTAGATCGTATGGAACAATTTAGTTTGAGGCTCAATCCTAAAAAATGTGATTTGGTGTAACATCTGGAAAATTTCTTGGCTATATCATCTCTGCCAAAGGCATCAAAGTAGATCCTACAAAAGTACAAGCTATCATGGAAATGCCGCCACCAAAAAATATCAGACAAATGAGAGGACTTCAAGGCTAATTGCAATCTATCTGGCGTTTGATCTCTCAACTGGCGGACAAGTCACAACCATTCACCAAGACTTTGTACAAGGGTGTGGCTTATCAGTGGAACAAAGAATGTGATGAAGGGTTCACACAAATCAAACAGTATCTTGTGAACCCACCAATCTTGATGCCTTCCATTCATGGGAAGCCACTTATACTTTACATATCTTCTATGGATACATCATTGGGTATCCTATTGGCTCAAGACGATCAGCACAACAAAGAAAGGGCTATATCTATTACATTAGTCGAACTCTGGTCTCATATGAAACAAAATATTCTTCTATAGAGAAGGCTTGCCTTGCAGTGGTATTTGCTTCACAAAAACTATGACACTATATGCTGGCTCATACTACACGTCTAATTACTAAAATTGACCCTCTAAAATATTTGCTTAGTAAAGCTACCCTCACAGGTAGACTAGCTAAATGGGTGATTCTTCTCAGTGAATTTGATATTGAATATGTAGAAAGGAAAGCCATTAAGGGACAGGCAATAGCAGACCAGTTGGCAGAAGCACCTCTAGTAGATCATCAACCATTGCACATTAAATTTCTAGATGAGTCCATATTACTTCTGACACATCGATCATGGACTATTTTTTTTTATGGTTCATTTACCCAACAGGGGTCAGGTGCTAGGATACTATTTATTACACCTCAAAGGTACTCCTTACCAAAAGCATATAAGATGTTGTTTCCTTGTACAAACAACATTGCTGAGTACGAAGCCTTAATCAATGGTATGAAGATCGCTCTTGAGTGGCGAGTAGATGAACTCAATGTTCTTGGAGATTCACAATTAGTCATCAATCAAGTAAATGATATCTATCAGACAAGGGATGATAAGTTGGTGCCTTATAAACGGTTGGTTGATGACCTCAAAAAGTATTTTACTCACATCACATTTCAACAAGTTCCAAGGGCAGATAATAAAGCAGCAGAGGTCATGGCTACTCTTGCCTCCATGCTACAGATGCCTGAAAATGATTTTTGACATGAATTCCTATTGGAGATGTTACGCTACCTAGCCTATGACTCCCCTGATTCCCAGATGATCTGTTCTATCATTGGACATGACTCATCTCACTACCATCATATATTTTCCTACCTTCATGACCAGATTGTTCCAAACACTTACACCCAGAATGAGAAATGTCACTTAATCTGCAGTGCTTCATGGTTTGTCATCATAGCTAATGACTTGTATAGACGTAGTCTAGATAGTACCCTCCTTAGGTGTTTAGAACCCGATGAGTCCAAACATGCATTAGTAGAGGTGCATGAAGGCATCTATGGGTCTCACTCTAATGGCCTGACATTGGCCCGTAAACTTATTAGAGCTGGTTACTATTGGCCAGATATGGAAAAAGAAGCTACACAGTTTTCCAAGTCTTGCAAACAATGTCAACTACATGGTAATCTGATTCATGCTCCAGCAAAGGAGCTTATACCCTTCATTACTTTCTAGCCATTTCAACAATGGGCATTTGACTTGGTGGGTCAGATTTATCCCTTGTCCTCAAACGAACATAAGTTCATAATTACAGCTACAGACTATTTTACCAAGTGGGTGGAAGCAGTCCCTCTCACTGTTGCCAATGGAAAAATAATAGCTATGTCCATTCTCAACTACATCATCTGCAGGCATGGTGTACCCTCAGCAATAATCACTCGTGATAATGGGGGACAATTCAAAAACAAGGATTTCACAGAACTATGCTCTAAGTTCAAAATTACTCAACATTGGTCTTCCATTTATTATCCTCAGGGTAATGGATAGGTGGAAGCATCCAACAAGACAATCCTTAAAATCTTGCATTGCACAGTGCACAAATCTGGACGAGATTGGCATCTCCAGATCAATCTAGCTCTTTGGGCATACAGGACAAGCATAAGAACACCAACAGGGGCTACACCCTTAGCTTTGGTTTATGGAGCAGATGTTGTGTTACCAATTGAGGTTGAGATTCCTTCTTTGCGAATCTCTCTGGAAGGCCTCATTACTAATGAAGATAACCGAATATCTCGACTACAAGAGCTAGAATTACTTGATGAACGTCGCCAAGTGGCGTTCAACCACCTTCAAGCATACCAAAAAAGGATGTCCAAGAGCTATAACAAGAAGGTTAGACCAAGGGATTTCCAAGCGGGTGACCTCGTTCTGAGGGAGAACCCTAAGAATCAACAACAACGGATCTAAAAAGGGAAGTTTGAACCAAACTGGCTTGGTCCGTATATTGTCACTGCAGTGTTTGGATCTGGTACCTATCAACTCTCTACTACTGAAGGAGAACAACTCAAAGAGCCCATCAACACTCTTCATCTGAAGTGGTTCTACAGCTGAGACATCTTCAGTATGCTCCTGTATATAGTAAAGTCCTAAAAAAATCCTAAAAATATGAAAAAGTCCTAAAAAAATGATCATCTTAGTAAAAACCTAGCGATAGGCACGTTGATGTATCTCCAAAAAAAAAATTATATATTCCAAAAATTAAAAAAAATTAAAAAATTAAAAAAAATTAAAAAAAGAGAAAAAGAAAACAAAAAGTGCCATTGATGAAAACCTGGCAAATAGGCGTCATGGTAGCAAAAAAATAATTTCTACCAAGAAGGTGAAAACCTAGTAAACAGGGGCCTCTTGTTCCACAATGCTATACCTATCGCAGCTCCACTTGGCTTTATGCATTTTCTTTCCTACATTGCCGCTTTCCTGCTTTCCTACTTACATTTGCTTTCAGTTCCCATCAAGACACCAACTCACATGGATTGAAACTGGTTATACTCTCAAGACAACCCTCCTGATCTAGGGGGCACTGTCCTATTATGTTTTTGGATCTAATTCATGACAGTCACCAGTGGTTCTCACTGCGTCTTCCTATTGTCGCTTAGCTTATACTGAGTTCTCTCTTCTTGAGAATCTCCCTAACATCAGTCACCAGTGGTTCTCATTGTGTCTGCCTACTAATGTCTAAGCTAGTCCTATGATCTCTTCACTTGAGAATTTCTCTCGCGTCAGTCACTAGTCGTTCTCACTGTGTCTGCCTACTGTCGTTGTTCTATTGAGATTGCTCACATCTGTTACAGTTGGAGTTATACCCCAACGCTCTATCTCTCGATACTTGGTCTTGACGTTTCTTTGCTTTAGCTTGTACATAGCTATCTGTCACTTTTGTGACACTCTGGTTCCTTTGTCAACCTTACTGACTTGACTTTGATTCAGCACCATATGCTTGGGGGCAACCAAATCTAGTTTTTCCTTGCAACATACATCAAGTCAGTCATCGTTACTTGGGGGCATGGGTCCCCCATTCGGTCACATCTTTGGTTTACACCTAAGTCAGTAATCTTGTCACTTCTCAAGGACAACTCGCTACTGACACAAACTGGTGTTTTCCAACACCCCCATAAACAGTGTTTTTTAACACTATCTTTGGACACATCTGTGTTTTTCTAATACACATCAAATATCTCAAATGTAAACATCTATCGATAACAATCAAACACAATGCACTCACAAGCACAACGGTGTTTTTCAACACCTCATACACATACACATTCATAAACTTTGAAACATGTTGAGCTATGCTTAAATATTTCTTTGTATGTTGTCTATTCTCATGGATTTCATTGATATTTTCTTTGTCTACTACTTGTTGGTATAGTCCCGATGATCCGACAATGTCAAATAAATAGGGTGTATGTGATAAGAGCTCCCGCATTAAGGTGGAAAAGCCTCACATCCCTCGATCTTGTTTATTTGTACGCCATGGTGAAGTTGGTACTATCTCCTTTCTTGTTGTTGCTCTGTTTGTTATTGCTTTGTTTGTTATTGCTCTATTTGTTTACGCATGATTGCACTCATGGTTATCTTGGCTTTGAATGTCTTGATGCCGGTGTACTCTTGCATCATTAACTGGAAACAATGTTCAGGTCATCCTGGCTTTTGTGCCCTGGTGCTTATGTTCGTTTCCTACATTTTATCCAATGAAAAGTCATATTTATATCCTTATGGTTGCATTGTGGCACCAATAAGGGTTGTATCAACTTTGATGTTCCAAAAAATGCTCAGTGATGATGATTGTACGATGGTTCTCATAACCATGTCCTAGAAATGCACTTTCATATTGCATCTAGCATAGGATTGCATTTTCATTCTAGACTTGCATTGTGGCAGCAATTCAGTGTTCTCTTCCTTGCATTCTCCTGGGTTCATACATTGGGGAGTTCTTCACTATCCTAGTTTCATCAAGACTGCACAGGTGTTCGATTCTTTCTCTCGATTCTTCACATATTCTTTTGGTTAGCATTTTTCATCCTGCATGAGATGTTAGTACCATATACATTGCATATTCATAACTCATTATTATCTATAAATTACATTAGCATTTTCATTTACACATTGCATTTACATAAATCATCTACATACATACATCTTTGCATCTAAATCATACATGTGCATTTCATACATCTACATATATTTAAAACATGTTCATAAATTTGCATACATTCTGAATCATCTAACCATCTAAGCATATAGGAAACATCTCATAAAAGACAATCTAACACATGTAATGATACCAAAAGAAGAGCTCATTTATATATCCAATGTGTCAATACAAATACAAAATGGTCCTACTCGAGCACGATCTAACTCAAAATGGTGATATAAATACATGGATGCCAACGCATCAGATATATCCTATGATCTCATCTATCTATCTATCTATCAAAACTAACTCTAGCCCTCTCCCTCATCACCTGAAGGAGGTGGAGGTGTGGCCCTATCTGGTGGAGGTGGCACCTGTGCACCCTCCAACCCCTTGGCATAAGTTGAGAATATGGCCACGTGTGATGCCTCATCAGGCACCACCCCTATATACGACGCATAGTAATACGCTGCTTGAGCCATCTGGTGGTGAATCTCCTCCTGACATGCTCATAATTTCTCTTGGAGATCCTGTATCTCCTGATCTCTGTCCAGAAGTCGTGTGTCTCACACGGCCACCTGTATTGTCAAGTCTCCAACCTATCTTGAGAGTTGTCTAACTCTCTCCCGAGACCGTCATTGTGGATCTTGTGCTAGATCCTATACAGGTTGATCCTCCTGCATGGAATCCTCCTACTATACCTCTTCCTATAATAGTACCTGCTGCTCCTCAGCTGTCGGCTCAACAGTCCATCGTTGGGACTGTCTCATGCTC
This sequence comes from Thuja plicata, assembly GCA_018584345.1. Classification (NCBI taxonomy): domain Eukaryota; kingdom Viridiplantae; phylum Streptophyta; class Pinopsida; order Cupressales; family Cupressaceae; genus Thuja; species Thuja plicata. Next base: position 5,178,704 of record MU223182.1, on the reverse strand, counting down.
CCACTGCAGCTAGCCCCAATGTCCATCCCCATATGTTGGGCAGGGATGTCTACCTGTACTGTCCGGGGACAGGGACCCTGTTGTACCCCTGGCTATGTGCTCTGCTATGGTGGGGGCATCTGCATCTGTGGGTGTACCAACTACGATTGTATGACCTGTGGTTATATGACCTGGGGCTATATTATGTGCCCTCGGCCTGCCATCCTGACCGGATCTGTAAACCTATGGAATGGATGGGTAACAAAGTGCTCCCTGTACTCTACGGTCACACTGCCATCTGCCATATCCCTCAAATAGTCCCACTATACTAGGACCAATGCTTGAATGTCAATCATCGTACGTCCCTATTCTAGCTTTGTTAGCCAGCCCCTCTGAATCTCATCTGTGAATCTTGCGTATGGTATGTACTCCTGTGAGATGTCCTATGGGCGATCGAACTATTGCCATACTTGCTTCTACGGGAATCTCTCTATGACCATGATAGCACAACCAATCATCGCACATGATCAAAACATATGGCTAAGTTGCTCTGCTACATCATCCCATGCCTCTATGAGTCTCCATGGTCTCCGGACTACTACAGCTAAATCGTCGAGCTAGGCACGCCACTAATCTATCTTACCCAGCGTTGGCTGGGTAATCATCCCTCTATATCTACATATGTAAGGATCTAGAGGCTACCTCATATCCTTGCATATCAGCCTGGTCATGGGAAGATGCTCCTAGGCCCATACCTATAATACAAAAACTCTAGTTGCCATACTCTTCGCCTCTCGATAGGCGATCTCATGCATCTTGTGATACATGTGTGCTAGCATGCACTTACCCCATCCATAATGTCGAGGCCGTGCTAACATCTTCTGAAGCATCCTACCCTAGTCACACTCTAGACCATGTTGTCCATGATCAGGCATCAGGTAACAACCTAGGAAACAGGCTAACACCACTGGCAACCTGTGTGTCAGACCATACTCGCTAATCAGATCCTCCCAAGGAATATCCCTACCCATAACCAGCTCATCCTGTAGAATCTCTCTCAAGGCTAGTTTCCCTAACCTGAGATGTGTCTCATACTCTACCCTGGCACCATGGAATGGGATCCTCAGAATCTGGTAGATGTCCTCAGGGGTCACAGTCATCTCCTCCTGTGGTAGATAGAATGTGTTCATCTCCAAGTGGAAACGCTCAACCAGTGCTCCTAGTAAATCATGATTTACCCAAATCTCAGGTACATCACAAAGAGAGGTCAGGCCTAGTGTACCCAGATGCATTGTTTCTGCATCATCCAACTGAGACACTAATCTACTAATGGTCGAGTGGTGTGATATGAAAGCAATATCTCGAAAGTCAACCTGCAAGACATGCAAACAACAGTACATGATCAGTAATCTAAGATACTCAAAGCATAACAAGATAATAGAGCATTCAAGACATCTTACAGACAGTGATAACACTGACACAAAAGCTATTGGACACGATGCAAACTAATTTTATGTTCTTATTTATCACTTTTTCCCATGCGAAGAAGCAAATTTTTGCGCAAAGAAGTTCTCTTTCGCGTGAAGAAGTTTTTCAGGTCGCGCGACATTGGCCTTTCACGCGAACCTTAATGACATGTCGCGCGAGAAAACACCCAATCAAAGGGTTTTTCACGCAAAATTGGGTACTCTCCTGCATGATCTTTCCCACCGACTGGCGCAAAAAGGTGTTTTATCGCGCGAGATTTTCCTACGGGTCACACGAAGAAGTAGTTTCTTTGCACGAAAACCCGCGGACACTTTCCTAATAATGCGGAAAAATGTGCAAAAATTGACTGAAATTGATGAAATTTACAATGCAGAGAGGTTTTATCGACTACTTACTAGAGGTTCGTACACTGCGGGTTGGCTGTGCCTCCTTGATCGCTTGAATCGGTGCGTGCTGTAAGGGACCACCATTTTTCACTCAGAGCTCAATTCTCAAAAGTCAAAAGGTTGAAATGATTTGAAAATGACCTTTCCATCCTTATATAGGTTTTGACCTAATTTTTCAAAGTGCTCCATTTTGTGCAAAAACTTCACCACTACCTAATTTGACCACTCTGAATCCATTTTCGTGATCAAAATCAAAATCTAACACTTCTATATTTCTCAAAATCACATTTTAAGATTTTCAGGACCGACGCGATCGGACGCTTGTGCAGTCAACCTTTTGACGTCGCTTTCATGTCAAAATCATATCTTATCATCATTTTCTCAAATATTTGACTTTTTTTTCAAAAACTCTAGTCAACTCTGGTCAACCCTAGTCAAACTTGGTCAATCAGACCTCAAAATCGCTTGAATTTGCTTCTAAATCTTCTGAATTCTTCCATAATTTGTTCTGAGTTCTTGATCTTTGATTCAACATCTATCTGCACTTTTTTGCTCTCCATCATCATTATGATGTGTCATCTTTCCATTTCGCTCCCGAGGGGGCAGGATGATTACATCATTGAATCTCTTTCTCAATTAATCTGATCTAATTTTCAAAAGTCCTCATTACTAGGGGCATCTCATCACTTGGGGCATATTCAATTTTTTGTACTTCATAGTCAAAACTGGATACTCCATAATCAATAAGGGCATCTCCATCCTTACATCTTGTCATCTATTACATATCTGAGCAATCTAACTCAGATTCTTGAGGATCAAGCTCCATTCTGGAGATGGTTCTCAAAAAAGTATTTTTGAGACAGGTATCAGGGCAATCTAATCCTGACTCCTGATAATCAAGCTCTATTCTGGAGATGATTCTAAACCTCTATTTTACTATCTTTTGAGACAGGTATCAGGGCATTCTAACCCTGACTCCTGAAGGTTGAGCCTCGTTCTAAGGATAGTCTTGTGAAAGATATCAATCTAACCAATGTCTTGGCAATCTAACCTAGATATTGGGGGACTAAGCTTCATTCTGGAGATAGTCCTAAAATCTCTATTAATTATCTTGTTGGACAGGTATCGGGGCATTCTAACCCTGACTCCTGAAGGTTGAGCCTCGTTCTGAGGACAGTCTTGTGAAAGATATCAAATCTATTTAGGTATCGGGGCATCCTAACCCAGATCCATGAGGATCAAGCTTCATTCTAGAGATGATCCTTGAAATCTTCATCTATTAGGTATCTGAGTAATCTGACTTAGATTCCTGAGGATCAAGCTTCATTCTGGAGATGACCCTCAAAAAATCTATTTGACCAGAGTCTTGGAAACCTAACCTAGACTTCGGAGAGTCAAGCTCTGTCCTGGAGATGGCTTTGAAATCTTCATCAATCGATCTTTGCATCATCAATTTTTGAAATCTATTCTTCTGTGCTTGAAGCATCAGACTATTCTTTGAATCAATGTGTTGCTTGCACATCAATTCAAAGAGGGGAAAAATGTAACACCCCAAAATTGGCATCTTTCAACCCTAACCAATTTTGTTGAATTTTCATTCTTCTGAATCATCAAAGTCCTATTGTACTAGGCAATTCTGAGTTTTGACTAACTCTACTCGACCTGAGTGTCAAATGCAGAAAGTCTTAAATCTACATTAATCATACATTATATTTGATTCCTAAATATCTATTTGGCTAAACAAACCTTATGATCGAATTAATTTAATTATAAAGTCCTAGCACTTTAATTAAATTAAATTCACCCTCTTTAGCTAAGACACATAAAAAGGAATTAAATAATATTTAATTATTAAATA
>MU223182.1:5085611-5116508 GCA_018584345.1 Thuja plicata | reverse complement strand
TTAATTAAATTAAATAGGCTAGGGGAATGGGTTATTTTGCAAGTGGGTAATTGATTTAGGGATTTATTTAATTCCTTTATAATTAAATACTATAGCCATGTTTGATTTTGGTTTGATTTGATTGGTCAAAATTGATTTAAATTGTATGGCTATAATAGTTAATATAATTCAGTGATAAAAAATCACCTGGGACATTAAATTGATTTGAAGAATTATGTCAAGCAGTAACAGGGTCGTTTGGACATAATCAAGGGTATGATCACACTTAGGGCAAATAGGGTCCATAGTTGGAACATACCAACTTTAGGTGGTTACAGGGTGCTCATCCCAATTTTGATTAAACCTTGGAAAACCTCTTTTAATACCCCTACCAAGCCACTCAATGTGAAACTGGAGTGGGTCTTTTTGAACACTCTTATGTTGAGAGGGGGAGGGGCGTGAATCAGCGTACACTAAAAGCTCAACCTATTACTAGTCATTCATTCTATTTAACTTATGTGAAGATTAAATAATTGAAACAGAAATAACAACCCACATAACACCAGGATTTTACGTGGAAACCCCAATGTAGGGAAAACCACGGTGAAAATTGCACTTTCTATATGAAGAGCTTATTATAATGTTTTAAGCCACGGGCCAAGGAGTTCACTGCTCCTAAAAAAGACTTGCAAGCTAAGGAACATAAACTTAGGGAAAGATTCAAATACTTGAAAATCATTAAAGATAACAACTTCTTCAGGGAAAGGTACAATACAATTGATTACAAAATTGACCTACACCTTGAATGGAGTATGTTCATCAAACATTGGGTTCTTTGGTTTATTCATGAGCATTGGGCTTGTAGCATCAAAAAACAATTCCTCATCATCTCCTCACACAATTTGTTCAATCCATCACTAACCAATTGCTTAAAAGGGTCATCTTATCCATAATTTTGTTGTTTAGCCATCTTTGATCAATGCATCTCAAAGGAAGGTGGTCTGATGGATCTCTTGTTTCTAAACCAAGCCTTGAATATGTTGATCATGTGCAATAAAAAATACAGGAATTCAAAAACTCTAATACCACTAATCTAATTGATGGATTCTAACAATACCTAGTATACAACCTATAGAATTGTAAATTCTCAATAAAATAGTTTTGCACTAACAAACTCAAAAATAGATGTATGCAACTCCAAAAAGATACTTCATAACCTTTGAAATTAAATTTATAAATTTTGAACATAATTCCAAGACTCATTAAATCCTTCTAGAATTCAAAATGAATAGTTTGGAAATGGACAAACAATAAACAAAATTCATTTTTTAAGAAATAGTATTTATTACCCTAACTCTGCAGGGTCATAACTCTTAGCCTAGTAATCAAAAATTGAACTTATTTTTAGTGTCAAAAATATGTCAATGAGAACTAGTTTTAATCCCTTAGAATTTTTCAAATAACAAAAATTTGAAAGGACCAATTTGACAATCTGGACCTCGAATTCTGCTTTAAAGACCTCTGACAATGCAATCTCTAAGATGCAAAAAACTATTTTAAAAAAAAAGTGGATTTTCAATATTTTCCATAGGTCTGACTGTGCAAAGGCCTCCCAAGTACTCTAAATAATTCCTTTATTTGGTTTCTAAATGTTATTTCTTTATGGAGGTTTGTATCTCTCCTTTCTCTCTTCAAGCTTAGATGGGTTTTTTAATAATATTCATGATTTTCTAAAAGATGGGTTTTCCTCTTCACAAAATCCTTCTCCTAAATTATTATGAGAAACTCTTATGACCTTGTTTTACCTCATATACCTTTAATTTTATGTAAGGGGGGAAATCATAGAATCTTCTAAAATAATAAATTCTTGGAAAGTAGATTTTTTAATATAACTTTTTGGCTATTAAGGAAAATAAATTAGATGGAGTCAAGGATAAGGTTTCTCTTCCTCTAGAGATAGGGTTATTCTTTGCCAATTTAGAGATCGTCTATGCTTGGAACTTAGACTTTGACATCTCAACACTTTCAAATAGTCAAAATCACAAATGAAGAACTAGGACCCCTCCACCACCAACGTACAATAAGTTGAAATGGGGCCATAAAATGAAATTTGGGACTTGTTAGATGAAGTAGAATTCTTAGATCCCACAATGGAAACATGACTCAACTTATGATATTAATTTGGGTGATCAAACTAACCATTTTGTTAAAAAAAATTGTGCATAATGCCACTAAATGGCTTATCAAGTTGGAGTTCCAAAATTAATCATTGAAGAGGATCACTAAATATCATAAGGTTCTTGCAAGGAAAAACTCCCCCTAGTTGGACAATTGATAACTTTATCGAGGATGTTTTCATCCTAAACCAAAAGCTTGAAGAATTGTATGTTTTTCATGTATAACATGAAGCTAATAAATTATCTAACTAAATTATATTTTGGGAGGTCATATTGAATAAATGGATTGTCTTGATTGGAGGGTTAATCATATCATACCCACAAAAACTATAATAAAGTTGATAAATGATGATAATTAAAATTATTATCAAATTCACACCTTGAAAATAGTCAATATTATCATTCACATGAGTGGAGATTACATAACTCTTAATGATGAAGAGCATTTTGCAAAGAATCTACCTTTTAGAAATTTCTTCAATATGGTCCTAATATCATTCTCATTGACTAAGTTTGCACCAATAGTAAGATTTTGTGGGTCACCTAGGATCAACCATGGGTAGATATAGAAATTAAGTTGATCTCTCTAATTGTAGTAGAATTTGACAGAAAGATGGGAAATAGTATCAAATGGTGGCTTGATAGAAATTAAGGGCTCTAAATTTAGGATATGGGGAGAAATGAAAATCCCTAAGGATATAAAAGAAAGAGAGTCTGTAGTCAACCCTAATAATGTAAGTATATATTAAAAAGGGGGGACCTAAATAAAAGAAAAACCTCAAAAGATAAGGTTGATGCCAAAAAAAGGATGGGAAATGGCAACAGGCGAGATACTAATAAATAGATGGAAGAGGGGTAACAATAAAGTAAAGGCCAAATTATTTCCTAAACCAATGGTGGGATCCTCCTCCCTTGAAATATTAGACCCTACCCCTACCTTTTCTTAGGATATCTTAAACTATTTTTTAAAACATATACTATGTAAGAAATTTCTAATATTTTTGGGATTATGCAAGAGGTAAATACCTAGTAGTCTATTACAAAATAGTTATTCATGGATATAAATAAGTTGAGACTTAAACAATATATTATGACTAAATGGATTTGGGGCTGAATTTTGGTGCTCAAAGAGGAGGATGCAAGGATTTTTATAGTTGGTGTGTTTTTCCTAAGGTTGATAGGCTTAACCAATATTTTTATTAACTAAAATTTAATGGCATCGTGATAATAGTTGAGCTAGAGAAATAGAAAAGACCACAATAATATATCAGTTACTCTAGAGGAGGATTCAAGTTAGGTATAAAAGAAACTCTCAACAAGGTGATTTAGGTTAGCAAGTATACCATTCAAAATAGCATCATGGGGATAAAAATCCTCATTGAGAAACATAAAGAAATACCAAAAGGATAATGTTCATTGTGTGGGAGGTAAGAACTTCAAAGTAGATCCTAGTCCTAGGACCAAGAGTGGTAAGATGTAATGCCCTTAAAATAAATACACTTAAGGACACAACATAAACATATCTATTGTACACACAAAATTTGACTAAGTTACCAATATTTTTGTAAATCATCAATGAAAAACCAAGTTGACAATGAATCAATGTAGAAAAATAATTTATTACATATTTCAATTAACAAACATAAAAAGATATATTATTTATCAAAGTGACTCTCACATATCCTCACAATGTATGTACCTCATCTCCAACAAACTATACCTATAAGATGTTTATACAGCTAGAAGTGCATCATAAGACCATATTAATAAATAGATAAGATATCATCAACTCAATCAAGTCAAGTCATATCATTACTTTAGTTATACCAACTAGGTGGTAAATTTTAAATATAATTGTAAAGAAGGATGTTGTGTCCACACTAGTACATTGGAGGCCTAATTCTGACGGGTATCTGTCAGATATTCAATGCCTATCTATTGGTTATTCGATAGATGACACTGTCGGAGTTATTTCGTCAGAATTTTCTATGGAAATAGTAACCGTCACCATTGTGATGGCTCTTACCATAGGAAATTACCACTAAAAAAAAAATTTCTATTAAAAATTTTTGACAGTACACCTATCGGAAGTATAGCATTTTTTACAGTTATCCGGTTCAATTCTGATGGTAAACCCGTCAGTAGTAACTCATTAGCATTGGACAATGGTGTCAAAACTTCATAATCACCGATGTTTGTCTAGTGAAATTTATGATGTTTTTGTCATCAGCAGTATGATATCTCTATTGAAATCTATCATCGAAACTATAGAATTTCCAACGGATATCCAGCATAATTTTTAATATTAATTTTGTTGGTAGTATAGCATTGTCATCGCCCATGGGCATCAAAACTGCATCATCTTTGATGGATAACAAATATTGCTTTTGATGATATTACCGTCGGCTGTATAGTGTCAGCGTCAAAATTGGGCGTTAGAATATTACAATTTCTGACAGTTATCCATCATTATTTTTTACAGTTCTTCCATCGGTAGTATAGCATTCCCATCACATATTGGTGTCAAAACTATAGAATGTTCGACGGATAAGCATCATTATTTTTTATGGTAATTCCATCAGTAGTATAGCACCCGTTGAAAAGTGGCATCGAAAGAGGACTGTTAGTGTTGAAATTCCAACAGACATGCTAAAGTGGGTTGAAAAGGGTATCATAAACCATAGAGATTTTGTTTAGTGCTTTGGAAAGTGGGAAAGCCATTACGTCTACTAGACAGTTTGGAGAATTTGGGTGTTGGGTGTTGCTTGTGAGCCCAAAACTTGTTGAGACCTCTTTAACCCACCTTGTATAGACCTAAGACATCCACCTTGGTCTTTGGGAAGGTGTTTGAGGATTTTTTGAAACATTTTCTATTTGGAGAGTTTGGGGTACCTTGTATTTCCCTTATAAGTCTAACCTCAAATGATTTGATTCCCACCACATTTACCACTCTCCATCACTTAGTGTCTCAATCTTATGTTCACTCCACAATTTCATTACGCAATGAGTCAGGTAATGATCTTTTGCAAACGTCGCCTCATTCCAGGTCAACCCCACCTCTATTGCCAACTTCGATGCTGAAAACATGCAGCATGCAAACATCCTCTACTGCACATCATATTGGTAGATCCCTCTTTTTCTCTCTCTTTTGTTATGTGTTTGTCTCCCTTGAAGTGTTATTTCTTGTGGGTGTTTCATAGTGTTATCATTTTCTATAGCAAAAGATGCACATGAGGATGCACTAGAGCCAACTACTGGTGCTAACAAACCATCATTTCCTGGATCTTCCCGTATTTCTAGTATAGTAACATTGTAGACAACATTGTTGATGAATGATGAAGAAATGATTCCCTTAAAGATATAGAAGGTTCTAGGTACTTATTCGTCACTGGAACATTATGTATCTTTAAGGGGAATCAGTTCTTCATCGCTCACCACCAATGTGGCCTGCAACATTACCATACTAGCAATATGGGAAGATCCAAGTAATGATGGTATGTTATCACCAGTAGTTTCCTCTGGTGCATCCTCATGTGCATCTTTTTCTACAGAAAATGATAACACTATGAAACGCCTGCAAGAAAGAACACTTCAAGGGAGACAAATGCATAACAAGAGAGAGAGAGAGAGAGAGAGAGAGAGAGAGAGAGAGAGAGAGAGAGAGAGAGAGAGAGAGAGAGAGCTANGAGAGAGAGAGAGAGAGAGAGAGAGAGAGAGAGAGAGAGAGAGAGAGAGAGAGGGATCTACCAATATGGTGTGTAGTAGAGGATGTTTGCATGCTGCATGTTTTTGACATTGAAGTTGGCAATACAGGTGGAGTTGACCTGGAATAAGGTGGTGTTTGCACAAGATCATTACCTGACTCATTGTGTAATGAAATTGTGGAGTGAACAGAATATTGAGACACTAAGTGATGCAGAGCGGTAAATATGGTGGAAATCAAATCATTCTAGGTTAGACTTATAAGGGAAAATACAAGGTACCTTGAACTCTCCAAATAGAAAATATTTCACAAACTCCTCAAACACCTTCCTAATGACCAAGGTGGATGTCTTAGGTCTATACAAGGTGGTTTAAAGAGGTTTCAACAAGTTTTGGGCTCACAAGAAACACCCACCACCCAATTTTCCAAAATGTCTACTACACCTAATGGATTTCTTACAACTTTTCCAAAGCACCAGACAAACTCTCTATGGTTTCTGATACCCTTTTTAGCATACTTAAACATGACTTGAAGAATAAATGACATGACCTATAAAATAATACATTAGTTACCTTTGTGATGGATCAATTAGTAGAACCTTGCGCACTCAATTCTCGTATCCATTCAGCCATGACTCTATAGCCAATGTTGTCTATTGAACTCAGAGCACTACATTTTTGCTTGGTATCAACAAAGAAATGGTTCCCTTAAAGATACAGAAGGTTCCAAGTACTTATTCATCCTTGGAACATTCTGTATCTATAAGGTGAATCAATTATTTGTCGCTCACCATAAATTCTTCATCTTCTCTTTCTATGTATCAAGCAATGAACATTGGTGGCTGCATTCAACATCATACTATATCATTATTGATATTGAGATTTGTTAAAGATAAATTCAGAAGTTATCCTGCAATCAAGAGAGAAGAAAATTATCAACTATTGCATAAGTCTGCTATAAATTTAATTACTTTCACATGGTATCATAGACAGGTTAAGAAGATTCAAATGACGGAGTCTACCTTGGGTTTCCCAAAACATGAACATTGGTGATGGCGAGTGTATCAATGGGAAATGAATATATTAATATATTGATGTATTCATTGCAACAAGTTATCATCATGATCCTTGTGATGCAGATATGAATTGGACAAGGACATATATAAGAAGTGGATTAATGGTTGATAGAAACATACCAAAAGCAACACTAACAAGTAAATGTAACAAAAAAGCATCCAAATGACCTATAAGTTTGGACTATTTTGGTAGAAATAGTTTCATTTTATCAAGGGTTTCATGCTATTATAATAGTATGGTGAGTTGTGGAAATAGAAGAAAGAGCACCAAGTCTAGAAATGACATCGGATTCATCATCAAAAAGTAGTAGTTTTGAGGCGTGAGTGCCAAATGTATGAGGAAAAGGTTGAGAAATAATTATGAATATTTGAACTTCTGTCTTTTGTTTAAAAAGAAGTTGTTTGTAGCAAAAGAGTAGTATTTACAATGGCAAGGACAATGAGGTGTAAACAATACAACGGTAAAGAAAGACAGTGAGCAGCACTATTAAGATAAGGAAGGTACTGATTTTTAGTATTTTCATATATTTCCAAATAAGGATGAGAAGAAAGGAAAGTCCCATGATGTCATGGAAAATAATACAAATACCACTTGATGCAGAGCTCTGGTCACTATAACAACTTGAACCAAAATACAAGTCTTTGTTTAATTCAATCAAGCACTCCTACCCCTTTCACTTGGAGAATCCACACTAGAGCCCTTCACCTTTAAGTGATTGTTTACCTATTCACCAACTCATCAAATCATTTACCACATAACCCCTTACTGAGTTGTTCATAATTTCATACATCCCTCTTGGTGATGCACCTTTGTTCACCCAGTGTTCCAATGTACCTTCCTTGTCCAAGGTCACTCAAATATATTTCCAAGTCTCTGAATCATTCATACATTTCAAAACACTCCCTTGACATCCCTCAAATCAATCAAAATACTCCCTTGGTTCAATTCAATCCAAAATTCAAAACTATCCTAATTGGCATTGTCTTCTACTAGCCCTTTATGAATTCATTTTGTGATTTTGTGAAAAAAGACCTCCAAAATTCCTACCAAAAAAAATACATGGCCTTACTTAAAATTTTGGGGCAGAACTTTTCCCACGAGGACAGGTCTTGGATCCTTCACAAACTCAATTTACTTGGAAGTCCTCACTAATGTCTAGGAGGCCTAATTGGAGCACCTTAAGAAGGAATTACTCCCTAAACTTGGTTCCTTTCTAAACCAACTATTGTAACATCCTTTGGAACATTAAATAAGCCTCCTCCTCCAATGATAGGCTCTAAATCAATGCCCATAAAAATTTATGGGGTCTGCAACCTACTAATTACACAAATCTACATGTCACATTGAGATGCTCGGCTAGGGTTTTAAGCATTTCTCCTTGATACTGCACCCATCTGAACTGAGACCAAATGAAAAATAAAATAAATTCTCATATATTTCATTTAAACCTTGTTTTAGAAAATTCCCACGGTTACATTGGAAGATATGAGGGTTTGAAGTCGACTAACCTAGTTTTCTTCAAAATAACGACTTCTAGGTGACTGTGACAAGCTTTATTCCTTATTTATCCACCTTAGGACCTCTGGTTTGATGCAAATGAAAGATAAGGAACATTCCCAACTTTCTATTAGATCATATTTTTCATTTGAATCCCTACAAGATTGGGCACAATAAAATAACAGTCAAATACACGGTAAAATGTAGTTTTTCACTCAAATTTTGCAATTTCTTCTTACAATTATCTTCAACAAAAAATTTCTTCGATTGTTGACACAATTTTAACATGTTTCTCACCATTTCCAACCAAATGGAGGTGGTTATGAAATTTGGGTAACATATTTTCAAAAATTTGCAATTAGCAACTTTTGTTGCAAGCAAAGTTGTTGACAACTTTTGACAACTTTTGCAAAACTTGCAAAAATAACTCCTAAGAACTAACCAAGGTTGATTTAAACAATATGTGATGTTAAAAAAATCAATTCAACCTCTCCTAACACACAACTACCCAACCCATGTCCAATTGACCATATTTAGCAATAGGATTCATAACTCATCCTAGGTCACTAGGCCTTACAATTAGGATTTATTACAATGCATAGGATCTATTGATCCCTCTTGGCACTTGGCCAATAAAACCTACCTAAAAAAATTCAAGGAGGTCCAATTCAAACCTATTCATACTCCCAAGTTGGATTAATCTCAATTCCTCTTGAGATAAGCTCTTCCAATGAGGTGTCATGCTTTGGTAGCTCTACCTCATCCATCCATAGTGCCTATTCTTCAGGGTGTCCAATAAACTTCACAAGGTAGTGTTTGTATTCATTATTTCTAGTTTTTTTTATGACCTTTGTGTCAAGGATCCTATCAAGATTCTTGGGTGCATGAGGAGGTAAATCTGCAAGATTTTCCTACAATACTTCAATATGAAATCCAAGTTGGCAGAACCTGAATGTGTGAAACTTGCAAGATACATGCAAGGATTGAGGGTCATCATACAAGATGAAATCATTTTGAGCATCCCTACCACTGTACAAAAATGCTATCAATTGGAATTTAAGGTTGAGGATAAACTCAATATGATACTAGATCAAGGTGGTAGAGGGAGAGGACAAAGAGATTTTGGAAGTAGGACAGAGGCATGCCTAGGATTAAAGACCTATTGGACCATCTTGGGGGTGAAAAATACTATTCAAAGGTGGACTTGAATAGTGGGTACCACAAAATCGGAATAAGGGCTGGAGATGACTGGAAGACAGCCTTTAAAACTAATGAAGGACTGTATGAGTGGAGAGTGGTGCCTTTTATTTTGTGGAATGATAGCATGATAGAATTAATCTATATAGGTATTAAAGATTTTAGATGGTAAAAATAAACAAATACAATAAGAAGATGCTTACTTCTATGTTGCCAAAGTCAAGATGTGTATCATCCAAAGCAATGTCCTCATCATCCTAAAGTTTCATAGGATTTTTGTAGTCTTTCTTAAACCATGGATCTTCATAAATATTTTCTATTGATATCCTTTGCAACCCAAAACAAGATTTTATCAGTTCAGAAAACTAAAAAAATGAATTAAAAAAAGGGGTTGCAATTAAAATGTTACAAAATGAAATCTAGGGAGAATTTTACAACATACACTCTTTGGTCTAGGATCCAATATCTTGGCAATTAGTCTCATGGAACCAAAAGAGAACCATGAAGGAAAAGAATATTGTGCATTACAAATCTGCACACCATGAAAATCATAATATCAGAAACCAAGATTTTAGGGGTGTTGAAATATATAAATTGTTGAAATTATTCAAATTGTTTGCCCATTAACTGCAAAAAGGTTTTTGACTGATCATGTATAAACAGTGAACCTAATTCATAATACTACCTTAGAATATAGTTTGATTATATTGGCATCGTCAAAAAGAGAGAATCCTACTAGCATTTCAAAAAGAATGACCCCACAAGACCATATCTATATTTGCTCCATCATAATGCTTATAACAATTATCTGCAGTTGCATAAGCGTGAGGTCAGATCAAGGGAAGATGTCTACACTAGAATATACCATAACAGTTTCTATTCAAAGAGTCTTGTTTTATACCTCAGGTGCAACATAATTTGGGGATCCACAAGTTGTATAAAGTATAGCATCCTTCTGTACAAATCATATGATTAAAAAATAATTAAGAATAATGAAAATATAAGAAACTTTATTAATAAACAACCATGACAAGCTATGGAATAGTTGAAGTTTTCTTTCATAAGTTTTTCTACATGTTTTTCCTAGACTTGGTCCAAAAGTTGGAGCTACCTTGTGGACATTAAAAGGTAGACAAATCTATGCTTAAGAGGGAGAAGATAGGAAACATATAAACCTTTTACTATTTTAATCTAGAGGGAGTATATTATCGTGAGTGGCATAGGCCCCAGTGATCATAACCTGGTGTGACTTAAAATATTCATGGATAAAATGAATGATAGGTATAATAACAACTTATCCCTATATGGTTCTATGGAGGGGACCACAAACTGAATATGTGGATTAAATAAACCCACCTTAGTGCATGGCATGCACATACATAAGAGGGAGTTCAATCATGGGCTCACTTAGTTTTGCGTTATCTAACTCCTTCCTTATATTTTTCATTCTGGTTATATGAGTGAGCTCATAACTTTTTTTAACTTGGTTGTTTGACATAGCTAGTTAATTGGCATGCTTTACTTCGACATATTTTTGGTATATATGTAATGTATGTGTAGGAACATACACATCTAATTGGCACGTCCAATTGGCATATCTGATTAGAATAGTTGATTATCTGTTTAGCTGAATGGCATAAATGATATTTTATTTGTTATGTATGAGGAACATATTGTACATTATGTTGCAGAATTACATCATGTTATGGTTGCATACTCTTATGCATGTATGGGAACATACATTAGCATGATTGATCAACTATTTTTACATTGATTTTATGTAAGTGTGAGTACATATGAGAGAAAAATTTATGTTTCCTAGACATATTATGGGAGCATACATTACATTAGTATATGTTATACTTTACATTTGCACATTGGCTTATGATATACTTTGGCATGTATGTGGGAATAAACTTCCTTTTATAGCAGAGTCTATATTCATGGTTATTATATATATGTGAGAACACATTTTTTTTTAATAGAAACTATATTGCATACATGTTTATGTGGATTCATAAGATAAGATTTATGTTGGTTATTCTTATGCTTATGTGGATTCATTGGATATTCTTATTCATTCTGGTTACACGTATGCTTATGGCTAAGATGTTCTTATGAATTGGATGAATATCATGGACTTGATATTCTCCTTATAAGTCTAAGAGACTCATGGATCAAGGATCCACACTTGAGTATATGGTGGACATCATGGACTTGATGTCTGGTGGTCATTACTCTAATTATTTAGTGAATATCATGGATATTCGGTCAATGCTCTTGATATCATAGATTTGATATCATTTGAGTCTCTGTGTCTAATTTTTATTTCAAGGCTTTTCAATGTTCCATAAAGTAATATGAAAAAGGGAACAATAACACTTGGTATGCCTAATATATGGATTTCCCATAAGGAATTAGTATTGATTTCATTGCCAAGAGTAGGTATTGAGCTTCTCTTTGTTTCAAGAATAGTTTAACATTCTCTACTTAACAGGACCAACCACATGAAGGTGGAAGCTCATATGGCCCCTCCTAGGAGCATCTTATGACCCCTTATGATGATTTAAGACCTCTAATATGTATTCTTATGGGTCATAAAAGGTCATAAGGGGTCATAAGGGATCCTGGGACACAACAGTTGAGAAACATAAATGTAGGCATCATGGTCACAATTCTTTGGAGACACAACATAATTGAGTGGTACACCCAGATGATGCAAAGCAACCACTAGTCCTCCAGTTCAAATTTTATACTATAGGGTCCAGACACCATAGATAAGGATGGTTTTTCTATTAAAAAGTGTCAACTTTGAACTAGAGGATTAGTGGTTGCATTGCATCATCTAGGTATAATACCACTCAATTATGGTGTGTCTCCAAAGAATTATGACCATAATGCCTACATTTATGTTTCTATCATAAACCATAAAGGCAGTAACAAAGTACTTAGAATAGAGCATAAGGACATAGTCAGAACAAGAATGTAAACAATCACTTTCAAGGTGAATAGCAATGAAAATATGATGATTACATAGTAAGTACATTAAAAACCATAAGCATCCTATATGAATGAAAAACATTAAAAGGTAAATCATGAATTAATTAGATTAAGCATTGATTGCATAATTGTACATTTCTATCAAGAAATCAATATTAAATAGATTAAGCATTGATCGCATAACTATACATTTCTATCAAGAAATCAATATTTAATAGATTAAGCAATGATCACATAACTGTATATTTCATTCTTGTCATTGTTCTTCTTCTTCATCCAACTCATCACCATGATCATCGTCGTCATCGACATCGTCACCACCACCATCATTGTCATCGTCTTCATCATCGTCGTCGTCATCATCATCATCATCATCATCATCATCATCATCATCGGTAGCATCATCATTGTCATCATCATCTTCTTCTTATTCTTCAATAAAAGTTGCATCAGGAACATCATCGACTAACTGTCGATCGTGATCATCATCTACATCATCTTCTACTTGTTTAGAATATTCTTCTTCCATCGCATTATACCTTATCGGCCTTCCTCTTGGATCATGTCTAACAACAAATGACCAACCTGATTTATGTGGAACCTCTAAGTAAAATACTTGCTCACATTGGCTTGGAAGAACATAGGGATCATCCTCAACTAGATCAAACCACCTTGTATTAATCATTGGAAATCTATTGTCATGTTCAATAATAGTTGTATCAGGATCATTTTGATTAAGTCGTAGCTTGTACCATCTAATGATGAAGAGAAATAATCTAAAGGAATTAAATTCACATTCAACTATATCATCCAAAATGTCATAGTATCGATTTTGAGACTCTCAAGGATGTAAGTCATTTCTAGATAAAATATTAGTCACCTGAAAGACTGCACTTATCCCAGAATCACAATTTTTCTTTGTGTCACCTAACTTTTAAATGTGAAATTTATGACCATTGCAAAACATAGCCTTGTGGTGGTTGACCTGCAATAATATGTCAAACATGTAAAAACTATTACATCGGGAGTTGATAAATGTACAGGTGATTAACAAATTTAGACATACCTAAAAATCTCTTAAACCATATACTAAATTTATTTTTCTTTGCGTAACATTGGAATATCCATTACGATGAGCTTATTTAACCAATAAAGACATAGTTTTCTATGTTAATGTGCGACCAAAATGATGAAATCATTCAATCCATACCGTCATCCAATCTTGATTGTTTGTAATATACAAAAGTATTGCATCCCACTCTCGAGTAGTTGTACAAAATATAAATAGACGACTTATAACCGATTAATTTTGAATATTAAGAATTAATTAACTACAATAACATCTTATAATTTATTACCTCTCACTTTCCTCAATCTACATTTCTCTAACAAGTACTCCCCTTCGAATTTTCTAAATGTGTTGAGATCCCAAATGCGATCTATATGGATCTTTGTTGCAAGCTTAGGAAGATATTCACTAACATACACCATAGTCTAGTATACCATATGTCCATCCACCATAGAACCCTTAGGATGTGCTCTTTATCAAACTAAAGCCCTCAAAAATTTCAAGTGCCTCTCAACCATCCACATTGACCAAGTGTGTATAGGTCCACACAATTCAATCTCCTCAACTTGGTGTATGAGGTAGTGTTCTTGTGCATTGAAAAAAGTTGATGGTAGATACTTTTGCGTTTCAGACATTAGATGAGGAATTCTTCTCTTCCAATATTTTATATCTTATTTATGGATTTCTTTACATGAAAACCACCTACAAGACATTCAAGACACAAAAATATATAAATACAAGACTTAACAATTTATTACATAACAAGAAAAACAAATTGTGAATATAATAAATATATACAACAAATTGAACAGATATCACTGCATACCTCATGTATTTTCCAAGATCATATATCACTTATTTGATATTATTGTCAAAGTTCTCTGGGGTAGATAGGGGTAGCATGTACTACAATAATTATAAACTAATCATGTCATTCTTTTGTCACATAATACAATGAAAAGTACATGCAGTTTATGAATATATTGTAAATACAAAAGAACATGACTTACTTTGATGAAGGTATGCCAATCATGTTTTTTCAACCCAGGCCCAAATTTACTTTTCTTTGATATGAGATTGCTTATGTTCGCAACAAATCATGTGGGAAATCAAAGTTTTCGTATCACTTCTTTTATGGCATCACTTTACTACTTCATTAATAACCAAGGAAGGGAACTTATATTAGTTTGGTCTCCATTACTATTTGAATCAATGAAATTTTTCATTGCATGATTGGATTCATGAATGTCACTACAAATTTTGAAAAAAAATTCTTTGTCACGTCTTCCATCCAATATTTTCCACAATGTCTCTATTAAATTCTTTTCAATATGCATAGTATCAAAAAATGCACAATTTGTAGCTTCTCGTAGTAGGGCAACCTACTAAATTGTCTGGGATAAATTTTTAGTCCCTTTGGAAAGTGCTCAATAGTATTGCCTTGACGACCTTCACGATCATCAATTACATAATCAACAAACAAAACACAAAAGAAATATGTAAATTTCAAACATAAACCATTAGGTGGAATGGTAGTACCTTGATGATTAATTCTATTATATGTCAACTTCCATGAGTTGTCATTCTTTGTGGCTTTGATGTAGTCTCTTCTTTCCCATTGAAAAGATGTTTTTGGTAGTTTGATACTTATGATTTCTATGGAGGACGTTCATATACTCATCAAACACCTGCTTCCCTAAACTTTTTGAATGATGAGATTTCATCTTTGTACCACAAACTGGACAAGCAAATCTTCCCTTTCTTTGAAGACCTACAAGATAATGATATAATTGGATTAAATATGTTAATTTTTATAATTAGAATTATCATGTGCAACTTGAATTCACCATAACATACCAGAAAAATGTGTTAGCCCTGGGGCATCATGTATTGTCCATACAAGCATTGCATGGAATTGAAATTGTCTTTGTCTTATTGGTCTAGAGATGTCATACATAGTGACACCATTCCATAACTCCAACAACTCATTGATAAGAGGCTCAATATATACATTCATATCTTTAAATTAGTACTTACCTAGTTGAATGAACAACAATATTACATAATTATTGTGACCATTTTACTGCAAGATTTATAATTACATGCAAATAACTGTTAAATGATAAAATACCTAGAACAATCATTGCCAACATAATGTATTTCCTCTTTATTGACATTCATGGAGGAATGTTATTGTTGATGACAAAAATAGGCCAAACAGAGTAAACAGATCTCAGCTCTCCAAATGGATTAACATCATCCGCTGCCAATGAAAGCTTGAGATTTTGAGGTTCTTCGATAAAGTGCAGCCACTTTTCCTCTATGTCCTTAAATGTTGAACCATCTGCAGGAAATCAAATAATGTCATCTCGACTCCCATTGCATGCATGGTAATCCATAAATTGTGTCAAGCTACTACCCCTGAAAAATATTTGCGAATGTGGAATAATGGAGATGTAACGAAGAACCTTGTGAGGCACTTTTTTTGTTATTTGATCTATTCAATATCTACTTGTATGACATTCAGGGAATTCTATTGTAAATTCATGTTTTTTATGATAAATATTATGATCATTGGGACAAGCATCTATTTCTTGATACTTCATTCCAATATATTTCATATTGGCACATAATTCTCAGTATGAGTGAGGGAGAATATTTGATGGTCGTAAAAAAAACTCACATATCAATCTATGAAAAAAAAAAAATTTGTTAATATTAACAATATTTATGGTACATGTTTCACCCTTTATTGAATATAATGACAAATATGACATACCTTAGCATACGTGACATTGTTATGTTGGAAAAAACTACTCATAACCTTCAAGTTCAACAACAAAAATATAGCAATTCCTTCAAGATGACATGGACAAAAAAATTGAACCCCGTTTTGGAGTTCTCAAAACTGCGAAGGTGATGTCGATGTACTCGTTTCACCTTATGAAATGGGTCTTTAAGGAAATAAAAATCCTCCATCTTAGCTTTCGTTCCCTCTCTGCTAGAGTGGATCTTATTCAAGGAAAACTAGATTCTGGGTCTGTCAAGATTGATGGAAATAAGGACAAAGAGGATAAGAATAATATAAAGAATCTGCGAGATAGATTTTACATCCTAGAGAAAACTCTTAAGAAGCACATACAGGATAATAACATTTTTCTGGGTTCTGCTATGGAGTGCTTTAACTCCATCAAATTGGAGTTGGATTTTGGTTCTCCAATCGTGAAGATTGAGGATGAAAAAGAGGATAAGGATGATGTAGGTCCGTGCAAGCGCACGCGCTCTGCCAAAAAGAAGAAAATCTAAGACAGGATCTTGGAACTCTCAGACTTCAATGTTGCTATCAAGAAGGTGTTTAAGGATAAGAAGGAAGCAGAAGGAACTCTTCTGGAGTTTTCCTAGGTCCTATTGTTCCCCTGCTTTTTTGCTAGATCGTTTATTGGTTTTTGATTGTTGGGTGGTTTAGCTGGTTTCTGGCTTTTGTCTCTAGTTTTTTGTATTGGTCCTAGGTTTTGCGAGCTGGGCTTCAGTCCTGTTTCACTTTAGTGGTTTTTTTGCCTATTTATTTTTTGTAATGGTTGTAAGGGTTTTCAAGTCCCCACAAAACCTATTTTTACCAACAATCAAAAACAACAAAAATATAGCAGAGAGAAGGTTTGTTTGGGATCCTTCGTAAAGGGTCGTTTCTTCCTTCTCAAGTAGAGGTATATCATGAATGACATCAACGTCATCCTGATCATCATCGTCAATTGTGTCAGTACCAAATGTGTCATGGATCAATGTATTAGTACCATCATTTTCAAATGTCTTATCTAGCGCATGATCGTCATCTTCCATGGGATCATAATCTTTAGCTTCAATATTCTCACCTCCATGATCCTCCACTTCCAAAACCATATTCTCCATATTTGCACCTCCATGGTCCATATCACATACCTCCCTAGGGAGGTCTACCTATATTAAAATGATGAACACAAATTAACCATGATAATGATCTCATCATGAAGTGTATTTCATATGTATATTAATTATTTAAAAAATATAATAAAAAACTTACCAATGGATGATAATCAAACCCCCCTTCAATGTGGTCATTCCCCCTACAATGTATCTTAGTTGTTTTGATTAGTAATCTTCTAGTGTTTAAGCCCTTAAAAATTTTGCAGGGACAATAACATTTTCCATCGCCTTTTCTTTTGAAGTTAGACCACAATCTAGTGAGTGTCTCCCCATTTTGTTCTTCACTTAGATTATCTGACATGATCCTTCTTCACAGGAAAATAAATCAGGTCATGGAAACTTTGGTCTATAACCTTCAGAAACTAAGCAAAATGATGTCGAAAGTACACAAATCTTCTTAGACCTAATTATATATAGAAATTGAAAAGTTAGTTATGAAATGATGTTTTAGTATAGTATACAAAATTGAAATACTTCTGCTATTGTAGTCTTCCACCTCAAACTCGGACCTATTGTGGAAAGAAAGAAAGATATTTAGATAATATACTAGTTTGTAAATCAAAATAAAATATCATATATATTATATAAACAATATATCAAAAGTGCATGGGGGGTTAACCAAACTATTGGTTCTTTTCCCAATGCTTTCCAACCCAAATTCCTTCACAGAAGAAAATATTCACAAATTCCTTAACTTGATATCCTAACTTGAGGTTAAACTTTGTGAAGTATTGTACATTGTGGAGCCAATCCAAGAGGTCATTCATGTGCTAAGGAGGGTACCTATATTTCAAATGTCAATTCCTTAACTTGATATCCTAACTTGAGGTTAATCTTAGTGAAGTATTGTACATTGTGGAGCCGATCCAAGAGGTCATTGATGTGCTAAGGGGGGTACCTTTATTTCAAATGTATTTCACTGATAGATCCTAGTGGGGGTGAAAGACAAACATGACCATGATGGGTCATTTGAAATGTAATAAGACCATATTTGGTCATTTGATTAGGATTTTAATAATATTTTGATTGGTATGTAAATCCTTTGTAAAATGATTGATGATGTAAGCCAAGATGGCATTTGGAGGCTAGAAGTGCACCTTGGGAGTCACTTGAGGATCCTAGGTGTAGATGAGATTTTTTAAAGACCTATAAGGTCCAAATTATTTTAAGTTGGCCATTAGATCCATTTAAAAGTGTAAAATGCACTAAAGGTGCTAATATATGTAAATTTGCACTAAATGCACTATCACGGGTTATTGGCACTGCCATAGAGAAAATATCAATAACTTGCCTGATTCTACATGGAAATAAATGAAGCCTATTCTAAGATGAATTTAACTCCTATCTCCAACCATTAAAATGCCTTTTGGTGGAATTTAATTTATTACAAAGGCCCTATCAACGTTATAACAATAAAAAAATAATGAAAATGTTAGAACAGTCAATATTTTATCTTTTTTCTATTAAATATATATTATATTATACTAAACAGAGAACTCATCAAGTGTTTACAACAGTATCAAGTACCAAATTACAAAATTACAAAAATTACATCTTCCATTTTCATACGGAGGGAGTCAAATTATCATGTAACCAAAAAGGAACCATATTGATTACAAAATGTTAGAAATATAGACCACTATTAAATAACCTCTATCTAGGGAGCATGTTGTCCATGGCATTTGATGATCCATCCATTTAAGCTTCAGGTTGTCCTAAAATATATCATTGTATGGATTTGACATATAAGCCTCCCAGGGTAGTGGAGGGAGCACAGAGATGGGTGCCTGATATTGGGATCCAATCCTAGGATCCTGCACAATGGGTGTACCAAATGATGTCTGATACTGAGGTACCTGGCTTTATCCTGTCAAATTATTGTTCCCTTCCTCTTGTTTATTAGTCATAGTGGCTGCTCTTGAGGTGTTTTCTTGTGTAGTCACAGCTCCTTTATCTTTTTGGTTCTCTATTAGCCTTTTATGGTCTTTGATCTGTTGAAGCATCTTCCCTATGGTGATATCATAATCAAATTCCACCCTAGCTTTGGTAGACATCTTACAAGGGAATCTTCTCTCTGTCAAGCACATTCCTTACTTCTCTGATGATTTTCAGCGCTTTGTGTTCTTGCACCTGCAAAATCATGGTGACCTACAAGGCAACATTAAATGAAATGAGTCTCCGCAGGGACTCAGTAAGAACTCTACTTCTAATATTGAAAATATCATCATTCCTAAATTTCCAAATATGCTAGAGAATGTGAAAGGAAAGAGTTGACCATAAAATATTGCATCTTTTATCCAATCCCATCAGATTCCCAGAGAGGATTATCTAGAATATGAAAGTTATTATTTAGTTCCAGTCCAAATAGGCTCCACACAACTATAAAAAAATGGAAATCAAATAAGATATGTAGGATAGACTCAGGTTCATAACAGAAAGAGCAAACATTTGTCTCTCTAGATGGTTTCTTAAGTGGCAACCTATGCAGAAGAAAATGCCACATGAAACAAAGTACTTTAGGTTCAACAGGGGTGTGTCATGGTTTCACAAGCTATTTATTCCAGGTAGTACACTCTAGGTTAAGATACCACTTATCATTCAGTCAATGAGGAAGGTTCTCAACGGGAGCTTACTAATGTCTTGGGCTGGCAAAAAGATTGCAGAATTCCTAAGGCTATCCTTCTCTTTCTCAATAGCAATGGACATTTGAATATTAGGTTTGATAATACAAACCGTAGTAGTAGCAGGACTCTTACCTCTTGTATTGGTTCCATGTCCTGCTCCTAGAAAATGGTTTCTATAGATGACAAACTTCACTTCTAGCGGGATAACGGTTTCTTCCCTAAGTGCCTGCTTGATCCCAAATTAATCCCAAATCATGAAAAATAGACATGTTAGGCCTTAATAAAACAAAGTAATTCTTCCAACACTCATGAACACAAAATTGAACACATATGACACTTATTGACAAATTGGTTGCAAGAAATGTTGCTTGAAACTTTTCTTGCAACTTGACAACTTTTATAAATTTTGAAACTATCACCCTAATGACCCTAACTTCATCATGGACAGTCTATTAAGACCTTATTACCACAAGTTGACCTATAGACAGTTCCTCACCTTTTTCTTGTCACAAATAAAATTAGGATAGAATCATAAAATTAATTCAAAGAGTTTAACACAATGATAAAGGAATGGAGAGTTGTCAAGTTGACAACTATGTTGTCAACTTGACAACAATATACTAAATGTAACAGTCATTAAACTGACTGCAAGCAGTTTGGCAAGGAGTTGTAACTGTCAACTGATTAGTAGAAGGGTATTTGGGTAGTGTGGTCATGAAGGAGAGTAAGAGAGGATTTTTAGGGAGTTTGGTAGAGTGTTGTGTGTGGAAGGAAGCAATGTAATGAAGTTTAAATCAATAAACTTTTAATTCCTTGCAAATTGTCTATTCTTTGCCATAAGGACACAGTCACTTTGTTCGTGTTCATAAAATCTTAATTATATGTAATATTGATTGGGAATGGATTGAAATAGTATTGGTTTAAATTTTTATTCCCTTCCATGAAAACGTTGTGTTTTTTTGTGAAGTTTTAAACAAAGAAATTCAAGTTTGTATTGACTATTCCTAGACAAGGTCAATGTTAATGATGGTATTATTGGAGGTACTATCCTAAGAGGTCAAGAACTCTTAAGCATTGGATTGAAACCCAATAGTTGATGCTCCCAAGTTACAGTGCTAAGTGATTTGTATGTTAATGTGGTTTTTTGTATGTCTTAAAGGATTTGGCATTCGCTTATCTGGGCATAGTATGTCCAAGTGGGCACATTCAAAATTAAAGTAGAATGGCATGATGTGAAGCTATCTCTGGTGACCTCTGATAATTAACAAGTAAAATATCTTATAAAGAAATGTTTGGTGCAATCTTTCTTGATGTCAATCTAGGATGTTCCAATTTTAGAAAGAAAAGGAGAGAGATTAATGTTGTCACTAAGTTGCTTTTTTAGGGTCTATAAAATGTAAAATTTAAATTTTGAAGTTTGGATCATTAAATTTTGGATATAATATTAAAATTTAGGGTTAAGATCATAAAATGTGTGGTTTTAGATTTTACACTTTAATATGTAAAGAATTGGCAGAAGCCTATCCATGAGACCTAATCAAACTTTCAAGATCGTATGCAGTCTGCGACTTCTCAAAGCAACACCGACCATCTTAGAGTTTAATGATAAAGTTAGATGAGTTATATAAGATAAATGAATGTTAATAAAAAGCAATGGAAATTTACCATGTGGAATATTTATAACTAAAATGAAATAGGCATCACAAATTACCTAGTAAATCAATGCTCTGTCAAATCTTTCGAGGCGTAAGTACATTTCCTTGATGGATTGGCATGTGAGCATAAGCTTCTTCTGAGGGAGATGCTTGAGAGAAAGTTCGTAATCAATTTGAAACCATCTAAGAGCTTCTACATATTTTCCTCATTCTTTGAGAAGATGGCCAATTTGATTGGCTCATCAGGCTTCTTCTGTTGATTACAATTAATCAATTGTGTATTGTCATTGATGTTACACATGTATATGCACTTATGTAGTGATGTTACACAAATGTATTTAGTCAAACTGAGCATAGTTAGTGTATTCCAAGTGATCTCAGTGTTCTCCGATTTCAGTCGGGTATTGAATAATTTTAGTGTTGGTAGAGTTCACTCGGGCATTACAGTGTTGGTCAGGGGTTGAATAATTTCAGTGTTGACCGAGTTAAACAGTTAGTGTTAGCCGACTAACAGATGATTACATTTTATGTTTGATTGGGCATATGAGGCTGACAAATTTGAGTTTTATTATTTAGTTGGAAGGATATAGAGACTGACTTGAAAAGGTCTATTATATATATAAGGTCAAGTTTGGATTAAAAGGTATATATGTGTGGAAGTAATTGAATTAGTGGATGAACATGATATGAAGAGCAGAGGCGAAATCAGATGGGATTATGATTGAAGACAAATCATCTAGACAGAGCTGCAATAGAACATTTGATCAGTGAGGATCCAGTTTATAAACATAGCAAGATTTGAATCATCAAAGATAGTTGCATATACAATAAAGTCAATCCATTGTTACTTTCTAAAAATTGTAGCAGTGATTCAAAATCTCCTAACAGAGTAGACTTAATAGTCTTTTGTAAATCCTCTCTCAAGGTGACATTTCTATATTGAAGTGTTTGAAGACCTCTAACAAGGCCACTCCTTACAAGGTGATTAAATCCTCTAACAGGGTCACACCTAACAGTGTATTATTGTAACCTTTAACAGGGTTGGCTCCTAACAGGGCTCACTTCAGAAGAGTGAAAATCAGTAACTAGTTACAATTGGTGGTTTTTCCCATATTGGGTTTCCACGTTAAATCTTGGAGTTATCTGTATACATTTCATTTTCTTTATGGTTTATGTTTTTGCAAATTAATTACTAGATACAATCACAGTTAATATCTTAAGATTTTCTATGTTAACCGAGTGACAGTGAAATATCTATGTTGACCGAGCAACAATGACTGTTTTGTTTAAGACATCTAAGGGACTTGGATTTGTTTTTGTAGTAACTGATTCACCTCTCCCCTCTCAGTTACTCGTCTCATTTCCAACAATTGGTATCAGAGCATCAAGTGCTTGCAGGGAAGGTTTAAAGGCCTAAGCTAAAGATCAGAGATGTCTTACAGAAGGGAGATCCCCAAGCTTAACAAAGACAACTTTCAGACACGGCATGAGCTAATGAAGCTACATTTATCTACTATTGGAGATACTGGTTTGCAATTCCTGGATAAAAAATATGTGGAACCACCGGTACCTTTGACTGTGGAACAAATGGTGGACAAGAAGAATCACAATATAATGATGATTGATATAGCTTCTTCACTCAGCTACTCAAAATTTGATGAAGTCAAGGACTGCCCTACTTCCTTTGATATGTGGAACAAACTGCATGATATTCATGGAGGAGATGCAAATGTAAAGAGAGCCAAAGCAAAAAGTCTTAGGGAAAAAGTCTTAGAGGTCAGTTTGATACAATGAAAATGAAAGAAGAAGAAAATATCACAAAATACAGTGACAGAATCAAGAAAAGTGTAAGTGTCATTAGAGCCGCAGGTGGAACAATTGAAGATACTACAGTGGTTAGTAAGGTATTGAGAACTTTGCTTCCTATCTATGCAATTAGAGTTTCATCTATTCAAGAGATGAGGTGTAGTAATAATATATCTCTAGATGCATTGATTGGAAGGCTATCATCATTTGATCTGGACAATTTTGACAATTATTCTCCTAACACCATCAATCTTGAGTCTACATTCAAAGCTAAACTAAACTTTGGAAAGAAGGATAGATACTCTAAAAATAAACAAACTGACAGTGACAATGATGATGAATCTGATGATGAAGATATGGAAATCATTGAAGCACTACTTGCAAGGAGAGATGCAAAAGGAAAAGGACAGTACAAAGGAAGAATACCATTGATTTGCTTTTCATGTAATGAGTTTGGTCACATTGCTGCTAAGTGTCCTAACAAAGATGACAAAGATGAGAGAAATTTCAACAAATATAAAGGCAAGAAAGATTTCAACAATTACAATAACTACAAGGACAAAGGTAAGAAATCTTGTTATATTGCTAAAGATTCTAACAATGATGAAGATGAAGATGAAATGGTTTACATTGCTATTAAGGATGAGTCAGATGATGAAGATGATGAAAAGACTGCACTGTTCTCTCGCATTAGCAAAAATGACACTTGGATAATTGATAGTGGTTGTTCTCACCACATGATTGGTGATAAAACAAAATTTGAAACTTTTGAGAACTATGATGGTGGGAGTGCCATTTTTGGGAACAATGAACCTTTCTATGTGAAGGGTAAAGGTTGTATTGTTCTAACTAAAGGAATTAAATGTGATAATGCTTATTGGGTTGAAGGACTAAGGAGAAATATACTAAGTGTGGTACAAATGAATAACATTGGTCTCAAGTTAGAATTCATGAATGGTAAGGCCAAGCTCCTGGATGGTAAAGGAAACCTAGTCAGAACTGGAAAGCAAACAAAAGGTAATCTATTTTATCATGATCTCAATGAAAGTTCATGTTTTATTGCACAAGTAGAAGAAAGTTGGTTATGGCGTAAAAGGATGTGTCATGTAAACTTTGATAACCTGGTTAACATAAGAAAGAACAAAAGAGTAAGAGGTATTCCTATTTTAAAGAAACCTGAATTAGCAACATGCAAACAATGTCAAATTGGAAAAATGAGCAAATCTAGTTTCAAGAGAAAGAACTATAATACTGAAGAATTCTTGGAATTGATACATATTGATCTATGTGAACCAACTGGGACAAAAATTTACACTGGAGAGAAGTATTTCATTCTATTTGTTGATGATCATTCCATAATGACGATTGTTATGTTTCTTAGAGAAAAATCAGAAGCTTTTCAAAAATTCAAATGGTACCTTGCCAGAGTTGAAAAGGAAACAAGAAAGAAACTGAAGTGCCTAAGATCTGATAGAGGAGGAGAATTCATTTCTAATGAATTCAATGAATTTTGCAATGAAAGAGGAATCAAGAGACAAGTATTTTCCCCTGGTACACCACAGCAAAATGGAATAGCAGAAAGAAGAAACAGATCCATCATGGATTGTGCAACAACCTTAATGATTGAAAAGAATATTGCTACCAAATACTGGAAGGAAGCCATCAGCACTGCAATTCACACCTTGAACAGAGTTCAACTGAAGAAAGGTACTGAGAGGACACCTTTTGAATTATGGTATGGCTATAAACCTAATGTTTGTTATTTCAAAGTATTTGGAAGTAGATGTTACATCTTAAAAGAAGCAAGAAATGGAAAATTTGATGTTAAAGGAGATGAAGGCATATTCCTAGGCTCCTCTTGTAAAAGAAAAGCATATAAATGTTTGAATCTTTCTACTCACAAAGTCATAGAGAGTGTACATGTAAGGATTGATGAGTTTGCAGAAAGATGTAAACAAAAAATAAGTAAAGAGCCTGAGGACTACAGAGATTTTGTGTACTATGAACCTGATACTATAACTAAGACGCAAGCAATGATAATTGGACAGCAATCCAGTCAACCATTAAATTCATCAATACAAATTGTGTTACAAATTGTGCAACCTGAGCTGTTAGCAGAGAAAACCAAGCCTTAGACAGAGGGAACCGAGTCTCAGACAGAGGGACCCAAGTCACAGAAATTGACACCTGAGTCTCAGACAGTGGAACCCGAGCATCAGACAGAAGAACAGGACAGAATATTTGAGCATGGTGAACATAGTGGTGCAAGCCCAGAATCAAGAAGGAAGGATTCTGTACTTTCCAAATATGTCAGAAGGCATCATGCACCTGAGAAAATAATTGGAGATCAGACAGAAATTATAATGACAAGGAACAAAATTAAAGGTACATGTTTGCTTAGTGAAATTGAACCTACATCTATCAATGATGCATTGAATGATGAAAGTTGGATAGAAGCAATGAATGAAGAAATTGAACAGATAGAAAAGAACAAGACCTGGACTCTTGTACCTGGACCAAAAGACAAGAATGTAATTGGTACTAAGTGGGTTTTCAGAAACAAGATGAATGAAAAAGGTGAAGTTTCTAGAAATAAGGCCAGATTAGTATGTAAAGGCTATGCTCAAGAAGAGGGTATTGATTATGGAGAAACTTTTGCTCCTGTTGCAAGACTTGAAGGAGTCAAAATTATTCTAGCATATGTTGCACACAAAGGATACAAGGTATATCAAATGGATGTAAAGTCTGCATTCTTGAATGAAATCCTAGAAGAAGAAGTCTATATTGAGCAACCTGAAGCCTTTGTAGATCCAAATAAGAGGAATATGGTCTGCAAACTGCACAAAGCCTTGTATGGACTGAAACAAGCTCCAAGAGCCTGGTATGAAAGACTGTATGGCTATCTAGTAAGTATTGGATTTCAAAGAACTAATGATAATAGTAGCTTGTACATCAAAGAAGGCCCTAAAGACAAGATACTATTAGCAGAGATATTTGTTGATGATATATTATTCAGTGGATATGATGATTTATGCAAAGCATTCTCTATAACTATGAGTAAGGAATTTGAGATGTCTATGTTTGGTGAAATCAAATTCTTTGTTGGTTTATAAGTTCAACAGATGAAGGATGGTATCTACATTACTCAGTCAAAATACATCAAAGAGATACTGAAGAAATTTGGAATGGAAGATTTTAGACCAATTGGGACACCTATGTCTACTAGACATAAGTTGTCTAAGGATGATGATTCAAAGGAGTTAAATCAGACTACCTACAGGTCCATGATTGGAAAACTACAATATGTTGTTCACACCAGACCTGATATTGCATTAGCAGTTGGTATTGTTGCAAGGTTTTTCAGCTAATCCTAGGGAAAATCATTTGATGGCTATCAAAAGGATTATGAGATACCTTAAAGGTACTAAAGATTATGGATTATGGTATAAGAAAGGAGGAAACTTTGACTTGAGGACTTTTACTGATGCTGATTGGGCAAGAAGTGTTGACGATAGGAAGAGCACAAGTCGTGGAGCATTCTTTCTTGGAAAGAGGTTAGTCTCGTGGACTAGTAAGAAACAAAACTGCATTTCTCAGTCTATAACAGAGGCGGAGTATGTTGCTGCAGCAGTCAATAGCTCAAATATCATATGGTTCAAACAACTGTTGTCAGGTATGAAGGAAGAAATCAAAGAACCAGTTATTATTTACTGTGACAACACTAGTGCTATTAACATTTCAAAGAACCCTATGATGCACACCAAGACCAAACATATTGCAATAAAGTATCATTTCTTGAGAGAATTGGTTCAGAACAAAGAAGTAAGGTTGGAATATGTGAATACTAAAGAACAAGTTGTAGACATATTCTCTGAACCTTTACCTAAGGATGCATTCATGTATCTCAGAAGAAAGATAGGGGTGATTCCCCTAACTGAGGCTCACTAAAGAATGGTTTAGTGATGCATCAACCGAGCTACAGAACAGATCAAACATGTTGATACATATTATCAAAGCTCATTGCATATGAATTAGTACATTCAGGTACATTACAACTTGATGTTGGTGTCTTTGGCATTGGTTGTCAAAGAGGGAGAGATTAATGATGTCATAATTATCAGTGAAAGAGTGAGAAATTATTGTATGACAGTAAAGATTACTGATGGTGAGATTGATGGCAGAGGGAGAACTTTATCAGAGACAGAGACAGATGTAAGAGGGAGAATTTTATCTCAGTTATTGTTGACAGAATGAGTCTTATGGATGTGAATCAGAATGAAGCTAAAGACATTAATAAAATTTTATTCATCTTACTGTTGCTCTAAAATTATTTGTATTATGACATGTTGTGTTGCCATCAATGCCAAAGAGGGAGATTTTTTATGACAATTATTCAATTGTGTATTGTCATTGATGTTATACATGTATATACACTTATGTAGTGATGTTACACAAATGTCTACAGTCAAAATGAACACAGTTAGTGTATGCCAAGTGATCTCAGTGTTCTCCAAGTTCATTCGTGTATTGAATAATTTCAGTGTCGACCAAGTTCACTCGGGCATTACAGTGTTGGTCGAGCGTTGAAGAATTTTAGTGTTGACCAAGTTAAACAGTTAGTGTCAGCCGACTAATAGATGATTACATTTTATGTTTAATTGGGCATATGAGGCCGACAGATTTAAGTTTTCTTATTTAGTTGGAAGGATATAGAGGATGACTTGACAAGGTCTATTTTATATTTATATATATATATATATATATATATATATATATATATATATATATAAGTTCAAGTTTGGATTAAAAGGTATATATGTGTGGAAGTAATTGAATTAGTGGATGAACATGATATGAAGAGCAGAGGTGAAATTAGATGGGATTCTGATTGAAGACAGATCATCCAGACAAAGTTGCAATAGAATATTTGATCAGTGAGGATCCAGTTTACAAAAAGAGCAAGATCTGAATCATCAAAGACAGTTGCATATACAATCAAGCCAATCCATTGTTACTTTCTAACAATTCTAGTAGTGATTCAAAATCTCTTAACAGAGTAGACTTAACAGTCTTTTGTAAATCCTCTCACAAGGTGATATTTCTATATTGAAGTGTTTGAAGACCTCTAACAAGGCCACTCCTTACAGGGTGATTAAATCCTCTAACAAGGTCACACCTAACAGTGTGTTATTGTAACCTTTAACAGGGTTGGCTCCTAATAGGGCTCACTTCAGAAGAGTAAAAATCAGTAACTAGTTGCAATTGGTGGTTTCTTCCATATTGGGTTTCCACGTTAAATCTTGGTGTTATCTATGTACATTTCATTTGCTTTATGGTTTATGTTTTTGCAAATTAATTACTAAAGACAATCACAGTTAATATCTTAAGATTTTTTATGTTAACCGAGTGACAGTGAAATATCTATGTTGATCGAGCAACAGTGACTGATTTGTTTAAGACATCTAAGGGACTTGGATTTGTTTCTGTAGTAACTGATTCACCCCTCCCCTCTTAGTTACTCATCTCATTTCCAACATCTTCTTCATGGTCTCCCTTTTTTTTGGCTTCCCTATTACCTATGTTGCCAAATCAGGAACGGAAACAAGTACAGGTACGTGGGTACGAAACGTCAGTATAGCAGAAATTTCTTTGGGGGTTGGGTACATTTTTGGTATGTTCATATATATGTGTGTGTGTGTGTGTGTGCATATATGTGAAAATATGTGTGTATATACATACATACATACATACATACATACATACATATATATATATGTGTGTGTGTGTGTGTGTGTGTGTGTGTGTGTGTATGTATATGTGTGTGTGTGTGTGTGTGTGTGTGTGTGTGTGTGTGTGTATGTGTGTGTGTGTGTGTGTGTATGTATATATGCAGCTAAAAAATAGAATTAAGTTTAGAATATCATATACCAATACATATGCTAATCAGCAGTCCAGGTCTTCAAATTATCTAAAAGATCAAACTAGAATTACTAAACATTTTGGCATTTAAAAACACAAATCCCATATGCGTACCCACAAGAGATTCATTTCAGATTCTGATTCTGGTGCGTTTCATACCCGGAGTCGCCCAGAAAAGTCCCATGATTTAGCAACTTAACTTGTAACCTTGCTTCATCATTTCCATGTCCTTTTTGCCCCTCGCCATGTTTTGGTTGTTGGATATTTCCTCAAATCCACAAGAGTTTTTTTTTGTCTTGGCTATGATAGTTCCAAATATTGAGGATTTGAATTGATAAGAATTTGATTGGGGTGGGATGAGGGTATAAGATGGGATTTTTACATGTTCTTTTCAAAATGGTTGTTCGCGCTATTTTTTCTCAGATGTAAACGGGAAGTTGAATGGCGGGAGCTTTCAGTTGAAAACAATCCAATCAATGAATGTTGTGTTTGTTTTTCTAATTATAAAATAGAGTATCTTTTCTTTAGAAGATTCCCTTATGATTTGGTTGTTAAGATTAGGTAGAAGAAAAAAAAAGTGAATGAAGCAAAATAGTGCATGGATGGAAAAATGAGATGTTAATATATAAGAATGTTTGGAGGATAATGAAAAAATTAAAAAGTTTGTGAGGAAAAAATTTAGGAGTATCATATGGCTAAAATAAAATAAACATAAAAAAACTACTATATCAAAGAATTTAACTCTGTAAGAGACCATGATAAAAAAGCATACATAAGAGCAAATATTAAATGGAGAGCAAAAACAATTATAGCACAATTTAGGACTAGTTCTTACCATAAGAGGTGTGAAGCAGGCAAATGGATGATACCTATGGAAGAATGGGAGGAGAGAATATGTCTATTTTGCAAAATGTGAGTGATAAAGACAAAGCAACATTTTATCATGGAGTGCTCAGGATACAATGACATGTGTTCCAGCCATGTGGATATTTTACAAGTGAACAATTTAAGTAACTTATTTGAAGAAACATAGCTAGACAAGACAACAAACTTCCTGATGAAATTTCACTATTGAAGAGCAGATTAAAAGAGGGAGTTACCATTTGTTTAAGGTTTTGGCACCCTATTATGGGGTGTGAGCTATTTTAGGGGGTCACACAGGCTACTTTGGCATCATGAACTCTCTCTCTCTCTCTCTCTCTCTCTCTCTCTCTCTCTCTCTCTTTTACAAGTTT
>MU223182.1:5070779-5085533 GCA_018584345.1 Thuja plicata | reverse complement strand
AGAGAGAGAGAGAGAGAGAGAGAGAGAGAGAGAGAGAGTGTGTGTGTGTGTGTGTGTGTGTGTGTGTGTGTGTGTGTGTGTGTGTGTGTGTGTCAGGTTTATTTTCATAGATATAGCAGATAAAGATAATAGAATCCACTATAAACTCTTGATAATAAATGAAATTCTTTACCACAAACTTAAATGTAGCATGATAAGGTTAAAATGAATCATAGCATGTTCTAAGAATGGTATAGAAGACAATTAAATGTTACTTCTTTCTACTTTTCTTTTGTCTAGTTATAATTTAGGTTTATGGTCAAGCATTGTCATTTAAACTATAAAGGTATGGGCGTTCCCAAGCTTCTGGAGATTTCTTTCTAGTGATTTAATTGTGTCTAGGAATGAGGTAGGAAGAATGATATGGTGCACAACTAAATGAAGTTTCCATCGTTTTTTCTTGTGTAATGTTACATTTTTAAGCGTGCATCATTTTCATTTAATAATATAAAGACAAAGGTTTATATGTGGATCACGTGAAATTGTTTTAGGGTTTTGTCTAGTGGCTCTCAGGGGGAAAGCTAAGTCTTAACATTTTTATTTTGGATGTATTTATAATTAAAACCTGTAAGGCCTAGCCTTATAGGTGACTGTTACAATCCCTTAAGGTGCTTATTATTCTTGGTGATTATGTATGCAACCTTGTGTTGGATGTATTGTATCAACCATAGAAGCAAAAATTTGCAAAAAAAATAGTGATTATACCTAATTGCACAAGTATCTTGGTGGAAATATTGGAGGTAGAGTTATCCTGAGAGGTGCCACACTAGTGCATATGATGGGCATATTGATAGCCTATATGAAGATGTTCTCCAATTATCCAATGATGATGGATCAACATCTTATGTGAGTTCTTATTTTGTTGTTGGTCTGGGTGAAATGTTCCCTACGTGTAGTGTGTGTCCTGATTGGGATGGATCTAATTTTTACCATCGTGGTGTTACCACTTCATCTACATAATTGGGTTGAAAGATGGCATTGATGATGGTCATATTAACCTCGAAAATAGATCCAATTCATTGTTGCATGATGTTGATCATATATTATAAAATTTAAATGAGGCTGATAGGTCTCATGAGTCTTATCATTTGGTGGGACAGTTGAAGGTAAATGAAGACCAGATTATTGAATCCATTAAACATTTTGATGACACCCATAAGATGATGGAAAAATGTTGTTGGAGGTATTCATGGATGCATATGGAGCTTGGTGGATAAATTTCCCTTTTATATTCACAAGCACTTAAAGGAGCCTTAGTGGTAATGAAGACAAACTACCTATAGCTACATTTTGATAGAGATTACCTTTTCATGCTTGGTGAGATATATTTTGATGTGTTGAAAGGGAAATAAGAAGAGGTAGATAGGCTTATTGATGATCTTAAGGTTACCTATGATTCTTTAAAGAGCACTAAAATGGCCCTTCAAGAATCAGAAATTTAGATTTATGATCTTTGTGAAGGATTGAGCTTGGCTCAAGCATCGTCATCCATAGAAAAAATCCAATCTTCTATGGTTTCCATAACACTTGAGGATGAGAGTGGCACTCATGGTTTGAGGCGAGAACCACTTATAATGGTAAAGCACAATGATCTTTCATATTTACATGGGCTTGGGGACAAGTATGATTCTAAAATTATTGAGTATACACACAACTTGCATCATGGAGATCATGAGTCTCCTTTGAGGGAGAGTCAATTGAGCATACACCTAGTGGGTATAGATCTAGAAGAGGTTCTTAGAAATGTTGAAAATATGACAAAAAGGTATGACATATATTCTGATTTTTGCAACAAGAGTTCTAATCATAAGGTAGCACCCATGTTACATGAAGGTAATGATGTTGTTACGACAAAGAAGATATTGAAGTTCAAGCCCCTTCATGTGAAAGGATGATTGTAAGTTCAAAAACCGACATGAAATTTCAAATGCCATAAAAAGTATACGAAGGACTTTAAGGTTGGAAAGTCAAGATGCAAGTCAAATGCAAAGACGAGGTGATTTTAAGAGAAGATGAAAATCTACAAGTACAAGTTCATGAAGAAGGATGAAGGCCAAGACATCAAGTTAAAAGTTATTTCAAGTACAAGCAATTTCAAGAGCACTTCAATGAGAATATTTTCAAGACAAAGAGGATGGAAAGATGGAGTTCAAACAAGATAAACATGCTATGTTGGCACACCTTCATTACCACCATTCTAGTTATTCCAAGTGGAAAGAGAAATGCATTTAATGTATTAAACCTACTGAGTTTTCATTGGTCAATCCTTAAAAGGATATGTATTGAAAAAATGTAATTTTTTCATTGGCCCATGGATAGGTGCCTTATTGTAATTGGTTGACATTTAATTCTTGTAAGTGGTAGTTAGGGAAAACCCTAATTAGGGTTGTGTTGGCATAATCTTGGTTATTAATTTCAAATCAACCTGGGTCGTTCATTGTACTTGGAACCTTTATATAAGACTTTCTCAATTCATTTGTAAAGAAGAGAAGAATGTATATAAAAGCCTTTGTAGGTGACAATCAAAATGATTCCAAAGATAACATGTCATAATAAAATATGAGAAACAATGACTTATATAGTCATCTTGAGGAAAATAATATGGGACAAGGTCCTTTTCAAGTAGTTAATTTGGGAGAGGGCATCTAGGACTGATCACTTGATGCAGTAACAGCAAGAGGAGACCATGCCGCTGTAAAAAAACATTGGATAGTGACCAACATAAATGAAATTGATAATAAGGCATGAAGAAGCACGGTAAGTTTAGAAGCATTAAAACCCCAAGTATGCCAAGATAGTGAAAGAAAAACCATGGCTCATGTCAAATATACAAAATATCTATAATAAAAAATAGGTTGAAGTTTTTACCAATCCGTGCACAAGTCACGACATGTTACAATTCGAAACTCATTCACTAAGGGTTTCTTATACCAAACCATAGCCCAAAAGCTCAAAAATGATACATATATATCTTTAAAAATACAAAGGCTATGGTTTGCAGATAGAGATAAAATATGCATAGAAGAAACCCTTTTTTCTTTATGTATGATAATGCACATTGTAAAAAAGGAAACAAACTTGTAAAAAAATATGTGGGTTCGAACATTAAGGTCACGATGAAATCACAGTCAACAAGAAACTATGCAAAGATTTCATTTCATGACAGAAAGATGTTTTCTGCATAGAAAAGGATGTACCTACGAATTCTCGGTATGTGTTGTATGTACCACTTTTCACAGCTTCACGACATTCGACTTCCAAGGAATGGGGACGGCTTCTGCGCGCAAAGCTACGTCCTTTGGGGCACTGCCTTTGCGCAATAAAATAAAAATAAATTTGGTCATCTATCTTTTTTTTTAATGTGTGTCCGCAACCGTCAGAATTGCGACAGTATCAGGTACAATTTCAAAAAAAAACACCAATTTCACTAAATTTGCCCCTCCATCGGAAATTACCGTCAAAAAAGAGGCCCAAATGTATTAGTGTCATAACATCCAAAAGGAATAAACAAATTCAATATGTAATTCTTAGAAGGATGGACCTAAGGGATAGACCTATGCCTTAGGGGCTCATCTATGATGGTCTTGCCTACATAATGTGATTAGAGGCTTTGTAGTTCAACTATTCAATCTCAAACCATCTCAGACTTGGATAGCCAAATTAAAAGTATACCTGGTAGGTTCAATTGACAACTTTCCATTGATTCCAACAAACTCGGATAAAATACTAATCCACATTATAATAAGAAAAAAGATTGAGATCACACTTGCATAAAGGGTTTTCTTAGAATTTCAACAAGAAAATCATAAGATTCACAAGAGAAAGACCTAAATAAAAATGAAAATGTTACTTAGCATCATGGCATTATAGATACATATAAGAGGAGGTATTGATCCTTTGAAAAGACCATAATTAAAATAGCTTTAGGAGAAAGGATGAATACTTTGAAAAACCATGTTCTTCCATGGTAAATCATTGTAATTAACCCTCATTGACTAGCCATATAGATTGTTACTTCAAGGTTGGATACATCAAAGGATGTTACAATTTGTATTGACTCCATTGATTGAATATATTATATATTATAATATATTCATTATAAATAAGGACATTAAAGATCCTAAATTATACCTTTCTACAACAATATGAAATTGTAGCATCATAAATTGCATCCCATACAATTGTGTGCTTACCTAAGCCTCACTTTAGTGTTTCACTCACGTGCCCGATCATGCTTGATTTCACTCACACTAGTTAAAATCTGACATCTTCACTGCATTTTGGACCTCATGTCCTTGACCCCACCTAAATCAGGAGGTCAAGGTCACCTAGGGCGTCCTGAACCCAACACAGGGTCACCCAAGGTGACCTTGCCCCAATAAAAGGGTCCCATATTTAAATCACTTAACAACTAGCTAATGGGAGCAGGAAAACTTCTTTCATGTTGGTGTGTTCCAAAATTACAAACTAGATTCAAGAGGAAGGGTATAAAAGAAAGCTTACCCCCCTCATTTGATATCCACACACTTAAGATTCAATTCAAGTACATCCTAAGAGCAAGTGATCAAGCATCATCCAAGACATTGAAGACAAGAAGTAAAGTTTAGATCTAAAGAATTCATGATGGCATCCATGATGAATTAATTCTTCATTAACTTCTTCATAACAATTTCGACACAAAAAAGACTTGTGAAGGTATAACCAGTTCAATTTTTAGATCTTGTCTATGTTACATTACAACACACTTTCACTTTCAATTCAAGATTATTTCAATTTCATGGTTAATTCCAAAACCAAGGTTTGACCTAGGTGAACCCACATCAACACAACAAATTTCTCATTTTGTATGTTCTACAAAGATTAAATTTTGGAATCAGACTGAGGAGAAGAGACCTATACATTTGTCTTTCGCTAATCCAAAAAGGAAGGGTCTAGGTCCCCAATCGATGTTGTTTTGAACACTTTTGACAAAACTTTTGGGAAACCTTTTGAGCAGCATTGTGATCCCAAATCTTTCTCATTTAACTAATATTTTCTCATATAGGACATCATTCCAACAATTCTTAAACTTGTACATTTAACTTTTCCTTCATGTTAGGGTTCATTATGAGTGACACCTTGTTTGGTAAACTAGAGCCTAGAATCAAATCCATACAATAAGATATGTTCTACAATGGTGGCAATTCTTGTGGTATTCTACCATCCATGGCACCAATGAATTCTTTGAGCAATGATTCAATTTTTATCTCCCAAGAGTTATAGAACTCAGTTTATTTTACTTCCTTCTACGTGGGCTTGGCCACTAGCACATAGGAACCGTGCAACTCGCTTACCTCCTTGGGAAACTATTTTGTTGAGATTATTATCACTTTACCTTTTTCCCATTTTTCCTCAACTTCCATAGAAACAATTAAATTTTTTTCCCATTCTTAAATATGGTGGAGTTGATTTTGCTCCTATTATATATTGTACTTCTATCATATCACCAAGGTCTCCCGACATCATAGGCATTCATCCATCAAAATCACACCATTCATATTTCATCCATGCATCCTATAATGTAGAATGTAACCTACTCTTGTGCATTCACCATGAGCTATTCTCCCTTTTGCAACCACAAGACTCCCTCTGAAATGACTGCACAACAATTTTTAAGGTGCAACCCCCAAACCATCTCCATGGACATCAAACTTTTTTGTTGTCAATGCTAATGATCAACTTCCAACATTTGCCTCCTATCTTGCACTTGGTGCAAAATGCTCTTCCTTAACCATGACTCAATGTCTTCATCCATGGACTTAAGCAAAACCTTTCATATCATCAACTTTCCACAGCCCTTAAGGTGGCAATTTCTATTCCAACTCTCATCTCATCTTCACCTTGTGCAACATGTACATGTTTCTCAATTACATGTTTTTCAGTTCCATGGTGATGTACTTCACATGCTTAAAGTTATAGATTCAAACTCCAAATACTTCTCCAACTCAGTGATACAATCCAAGTCGTCTAGATTTAAGCTTCCTATGTAGCTTGGGAGATCACATCGTGCTTTGCTTGCTAGGTTCTGCAATGTGTTCATTCTCTAAATCTTAAGTGTCATCGCCTTGCATTTTAGAACATATTCACTCATCATCACTGACATTTGTAGTCACAACCACTCCTCACATTTGCATCTCAATGACTTTGGGCCTTGCCTAGATGGTCCTCAATGTATCAACAAAATTGTTGCCATAAGATGCATTGAGTTATATCATTTCTCCTTCCAACTTTGTTGGATTGTTTTGCCTTTAAATCCCCTAAATGCAATACACAAAGTTGGTTCCCATTACAAACACAACTCAACTCTTACAAAGCTCGAACACTAGTAATACCAACTAATGTAGTACCAATAATGAATTCAATGAACAAGTTAATAGACACACAAAGTACACAACAACAAAAACAATAAAGAGAATAGAAACAAGATGGCTCTGACTCCGTCTCCAACAGCTCTTCTTGCTCAAGCAACAATTTCAAACTTTACAACGGTTGCCACGCTTTCTACTTGAGTTGCACCTTTTGCCCGTGGGGGCTAGTTGGGTGCCAGTGTGGCCACTAGGATGGGAACTTCTACGGTGGTCGCTCCAACTACTGTTGCTGATGATTTTTCTACATCAAGGCTTGCCAAGACGTTGCTTGATTCCTCTGCTCCACCTCATTTAGGGGTTTCCTCTGGTTCAGGTGGTAAAGGGGTTTATGTTGAAGCGAGGCAATATTTTGAGAGACCTATTCCTGAGTCTCCTATAGCTATGAATGACCAAGATCTGGTGTTGAACAATTTGTGGGCTTGGGGGATTCACTCTCTTTCGGCCATGCCGTAGACACTCTCCTTCAACTCTCTTACCAAACCACTCAATGTGCATCCGGTGTGGGTTCGTCTCCCCAATCTTCCCCTTCATTTTTGGGAGAACTCTTGTTTCGAGG
Organism: Thuja plicata; assembly: GCA_018584345.1. Taxonomy (NCBI): domain Eukaryota; kingdom Viridiplantae; phylum Streptophyta; class Pinopsida; order Cupressales; family Cupressaceae; genus Thuja; species Thuja plicata. Next base: position 5,078,531 of record MU223182.1, on the reverse strand, counting down.
CCATCGGAAACTCTATTGGTCGTTTCTTAAAGGTAGATGATATGACGACCGCCATAGGTCTCTCTACCTTTGCACACATTCTAGTTGACATTGACATATTGACACCTCTTCATGGGGATGTGGTCTCGTAGTAGGGGATAGACCATGGACTCAATCTTTGGATTATGAGGGCATCCCCTTTCAATGACATTGGTGCCTCTCAATTGGTCATCTTGCAACAAATTGTTCCCTCTTGCATAGTAAAGGTGCAACCACTTGGTGGAAGGACATTAAGGATGATCATCTGCTTGTTCAAGATTATGATTCTTCCTCACACAACTCTTTATAGAGGCTTCTAAAGACTCCCCCAAGGATGACACTCTTACAGATTTGGCCTCCTCAGACCAGGTGGACCCTACTCCACCTCTTGTTGATTCGACCGCCTCTAATTACATGGAACCTTCTCAGTCTATTGCTCCTAATCTTCTCTAACATATGGTTGACTATGTCCAACTTTGTAAGCATTCTACCCCCAGTGCTAACAATTTCTCAAACGGGCTTTCACCACTTGCTCCCCCTTGTGGTGGGGTTTCTAGTGCTTGTATTGCCTGGACAGTGGTCCAACGGCATATGAAAAATCATCCTTCATTCTTCTCCCCACGTTGTGGGTGTGCTATCTACCCACCCCTAAATTGAGATACTAGTTATTCAGCTAGAGTGTTGTTAATGGTATTTCTTGGCCTTGTTGTAATCGGTCTTTTTGGTCTGTCTTTGTTAGGGCCAATACCCTTGTTATGTTGCTTATTAATATCAAAAACAAAAACAATATGAAGAGTTATGGAGAAACAAAACATTGGATTTTATTATTTGAAGTATTTAAAATTACACATTTGCTACCCATTCACAAAGAGATTACAACACATGCAAAGACTCTTTGCACAATGGATCCAACCTTTTCAATGCTTCACAAGCCTTAAATGATATAAAAATAAGATGACAATGCCCCAGCTTCCTGTGATCAGATCTTGAATGATTTATGAATCACAATCCTTGGTATTCTCATTGTTCTCTCAGCTCACTCTATTTCTCTAGTTGACCTTCCATTTCTAGATTTGGCTGTTATAAAACAAATCAGGAAACTCAATATCAAAACCTCGATATAATTTCCCAGATGAAAACATGTTTACATTGCCCAAGACAAGTAGAATTTCAATGTGTCATCCATCATTGTCAACTTATGATATGTTTCTTCTTTGTTAGCAGTCAATTATGTTTGGCAAGTTAAGCACATCCAATCTGTTTGCATGGTTAACCTTTGTGTGGATTCTTATGCTTATGCGCAAACTAGAATCAGTTGTCTTTTATCCTAATGTGTTTGCAGTTAAAAATCATCTACCTAGATCTTATGACATTGTACGTGAATACTAAAATCATTGTGCATTACTTGTAATTTTGGATTTTATAACATTGTACATGAATACTAAAATCACTATGCATTACTTGTATTTTTCAGAAATCTTGTTGCTTGGTTTTGAATTGCATTTTAGTTTGCTTTCTACAAAGAAGGTTTTTGGGTTCAATGTTGATTGTATGTTGTCATAGTCCAAACCTGAATTCTATGGTGATAAACATAACTTCAATCCTACTAGCTACGATTCAATTTTAATTTTGTGTATTGTATCATATCAATTGTACAACGATAATTTATGAGTAGATAATCTACAAGCTACGATTCAATTTCAAATTGGAGCGCTTTTGCGTATTTATCAAATAGGTTAATTGTAATGCAAGTAATTGTGTGTAGATAGTAGATATCCTACTAGTTGCGATTCAATTTCAAATTGGAGCTCCTTCGTGCATTGTACCAGATAAATTGCAGTAAGATTAGTTATGAGTATATTTTTAAGCAGAGCTCAAGCATTAGATGAATGGTCTTGTTTGTGGAATTGGAGCATGGAGAATTAGAGCGCAAGGGATTATTGTGGTATAATATATTAATCAAATCTATTGAATAAAAATAATTCTTCGTCTGGCACTTTTGGTGGAATGCTTGGGGTCGTCCTTACTGGCATGTTTCTTCTTTGTCTGAGTTCTAGGATCACTTGGGGTACTCCCTTTCTAAAACCTATTTTATTCAGGTTGTCTAGGCTATTGGACTTTCCTTTATCCTGTGGCATGTTTGGTTAGAAAGAAACGGGAGGATTTTTCAAGATGTTAGGATTGGGGTCATGCACTTGTGGTGGAAAATTATCTACTCTATCTAAGAGACAGTTATGGCTAGGTGTGAGTTGAATGATGGTATGGACCCCATGGATGTTATTTGAATCGCCTCAATTTTCCTCTTCAGGGAGGGGTTCATGTGTTTCCTGGTCAGTAGCATAGTAGTAGGCCCAGACTTCCTTTGTAGTGAGTTAATCGTGAGGGGCATCGGACTCCTTTGTCTGGACTTTTAAAAATCAACACTGATGGTTCTTCTCGGGGTAATCCAAGACCTGCTGGCATTGGTGAAGTTGGTCGTAGTAATTTTGGTGATGTCCAATTTCTTTTCTCTGTGTATAAGGGCTTTCATACTAATAATTTAATGGAGGCCATTGTCATCTTGTTTGCGGTGGAGCAATGTTGTGTGTGTAGCTGGGGCAAATTATCTGTGAGACTTATTCTTAGGTGGTTGTGAACTTGCTAACTAAACAAGAGTTTACAAATGTTAGTTGGCGCTTGGCTTTGGTTATTAATCAAATTCTCTTGGTAAGCAGGTCTCTTGATTCTGTCATTTTTACACACATCCCTTGAGAGTGGAATGGTGTTGCTAACTGTTTGGCTAAATGAGCTTCAGAGCACATGCAGGATTGGAGTATAGTTGACACGAGGCAATTGCCTCCTAATTTATCTCATGTTTTTTATCAACTTGTTGATCATGATAGGGCTCAGTAGAGCCTCCTATCTTGCTCTCTTTGTATTGTTTTCCCTTCTAGTTTAATAAATTTTTACCCCTCTTTGAGTTTTTCAAAAATAATTCTTCGTCGTACAATCAACATAAAAATGTAGGAAAATAAAATCCGTCTTCTAAAAAAAACATAGAGAACATTAAATGAAATCTGTAATGCATCAAAATAAATATTCTCACAAGGGAGATTTTGTGTTTTATCTTGCCATTGGCAAGAATTTTTATATATCTATTATCAACTTTTCTTTTGGTTTTAAATTTCAGCATTACATGAAAAGCAAGTCCCAAAAAAAGATTCTTCATTTTCAAATTAAAAAAATTAACATAATTTGAGAGGAAAATATAAATAAAATCTTTTCCACTATCATAAATTCTGTAATCAAATTTTAGAACAGTTGTTTCTTGATTGAAAGATTTTTTTCAGGATATATTCTTACACCAAAAGAAATAGTTTTCCAATTCCCTATACTCTTAATGAAGTGTTTATAGAAGCCTCCTCTCTTATCTCAACAAACATACTTCAAATTATTTTCCCTCTACGCTTTGAATAGGTTTAAAAAGAATATTTCTTATTTTGATGTATTAATTGCCTTCTCCATTTAAACTTGAAAGGTTCTCATTTATAAGTTATTTTATACGGATTAAGTTAGGATTTGAAACCAGGGGCCGATCATTATGATGCCTGGGTATTTTTTCACTGAGCTATCAGCCCATTTCCAGATCAGGGGGTGGATTTTTCTCAGTGAAGACTCACTTGAGAAGGGAACTTTTTTCCCTACGGAATCTTTCCTTGGAAACTCCTGAAAGGAAATGAACAGCTTTCTCCTCAAAGTCATATTATATTATCAATGCAAGCTCCACCAAGTCTGGCATGTGAGGTGAAAAGTATGTATTTAAAAACAGGTTAAAATGAAAGCATCCAACAATGCATCTTTGTGAGGACATACACCCATGAAGGTAGGCATGTGGTAGTCATGCGTCATTAAGAAGTAAGGCTCTACATAATTTAATATGAAGTGAAGATTCAGAAGAATACCTTTATTGTATGCATTTCAAGGGTCACCTATTGAGTTCCACATTAAAGCAAAATAATTTTTAAAAAATACTGCTTTAGCAATAATGGAGGGCGTGGTTCATAAAATAACACACAAATAATGCTCTGGCAATAATATACTGAAGCATAGTCACGGATTAGTCAGAACAGAAATATCTTCAAAAACACAAATTTCTAACTGGTATGGAGAGAACAACTGGCTGTTTATTCCTCATCTTTGTATGGATATTCTTCAGGAACTTGTTCTAGAAGTTTCAACTTCAACTCATAACCATCGTCCCCCCTAAGCATATCCCGAACCCACCTGACTTCAGTCTTCATAGATACCTGCAAAATACATTTGTACCACGGTACTCAGAATGCTTCATTTGCACCACTTATTAACTCCTGAGCATTATGATTTTCTTACACAAATCGTTTGGTTCCAAATGATGAACATAAGGAAAATAATTCCTATAACTGTTCTATTTAGGGTTATGGATATGTTCCTTTGTCTACATTTTCTGTTACAATTAATTTATAATAAATAGCACACGTCACAGGCAGAGTTGCATACTTCACTGAAATTGCAATCCAGATTGATAAAAAACTTAAGTATTTCCTTCAACCACCATCTTATAATAACATTTTTTTCCTATTCTAATTATTTAAAAGATATAAGATGGGAGTACATGGAGTAGTATTCTTCACTTGTTTAAACTTCAAACAATATTGATATCAGACATCTAAGTGAGTCGTCCCTGCCACTATAATATAGTTACAAGTAGAGTTCTTAATAATTAGTTTACTAAAGAGGTACAGAATTCCTATCAATTCTTTTGTATGTGACAGTGTACATGCAATCCAAACTCTATAAACTACATTCTAAATCTCTGGAATGAATCTGCATGTTACATTTGTTCTCAAAATGAATAAAAAGAATCCTCTATAAATACAGTGGCCGATCAAAATGGGTAGTTAGTGGATTTGGCTGCCAGCATAAGATGGTCGTGGATAAGTTGACATGGTATTACATAACGTGCTCTTAACTGCCTGCTGATTTGTTCATACAATAATATTGGCCGTTACATAATTTGCTAAATGGTGGGTAATACCATGGCCTGCTATTGCTCACATCATAATATTGTGGCCTGCGAATTTTCTAGAACAATTTTCACTGGTGTCTGACATTAACCTCTCATAGACAAGCTCTGATATCAGTATAGACAAGACAAGCAGAAAGGCCAAGCTGGTTTCTCCATTTTTAAAGATTAAATAGTAATAGCTTAGATTGACATTCTCCAATGCATGGTTTGTCTAGGAAGCAGGTAATAAAGCCATGTCAGATAACATGTCCATTGGAAACCTCGTTTTATGCTTTGACCAACTTCAAATGACATGAAGGCCGTAATAAGAAGTAAAACTTATTAGCCAATCATAAAAAAATCTATGCTCCACAGGGACGCGTCCCCTAGGTTTTTGGACCCGTTTCCGTACTGGAGACGGAACGGGGACGCGGGGACAGATTTTTGCCGTCCCCAAACAGGCCAAATCGGGGACCGTCCCCAAAACGGCAATTTTTAGACCAGCCGAAACTTGGGGATGGGAATCAGTCCTGGAGACGGCGTAGCCGTCCCTTAGCAGTCCCGTGTACTTATTCCTGTCCCCTATTTTCCAGCCAGCACTTGGACAGCGCTTAAAGCAAAAAACACATTTTTAAAAAAATTTATTGGACCACGCAGGCCCCACGTGGCTTCTAGCTTATAATAAAATAATGTAAACCCTATTTTGACCATTAAAACACTAAAAGTGTAAGTCTTCTTCTCATTTGTAGTTCTATCAAAGTTGCTAAGAGGAAGAGGAAAACATAGAGCAGCAACAGCAGTGAGGAAAGATTGCATTTTGGAGTTGCAAGAGGAGGTTTTGCCTTCATATCTTCTTCATTCCAGGTATGTATTTCATTTTCCTTTTGTTTGTTTCAAACTTTGTTGCCATTTTTCATTGTTTTCATCACATAGAGAGGGCATTTTGGATGAAACATTGAAATATCTTTTTTTTTAAGAACTTGCAGCACTATATTACATTGCAAAATCTGAAAACATGAGCAGCAGTGAGAGTGACTATGAGGGAAGTAGTGATAGCATGGATGTTGCTATGCAAGAAACTCAAATATCACAAAGAAAAAGACCTAGTTCTAGGGCAGCCATAGGGGGGTCCTCAACTAATGTGGATGTTCATAGAGAAGATGCAGCAGCCTCTAATCCATTTGAGTGCCCTTCCCAAAAACTTAAAAATTATGCCAAAGGCCCGCCCATTCAACCCTAAGAAACCTCTCCTACAATTTGCCTCAAGAGTAAACCGGAATAAGAAAAAAAATACGGGGGTTAGTAGGGAATGGGAGTGCCATATATGTAAGAAACATTATTTTGGCAGCTACACTAGAGTGTATTGCCATCTTTTATGGATAGGTGGGCAAGGAGTCAAAGGATGCAAATCGATTAAACAAGATGAAAAACTTGAGGCCACTAGATTGCACATGGAGGGGGAGGCATTGAAAATGGGGAGTCCAATAGAGAATGTGCAAGCAAATATGCCTATGACTAGCACAACCACTACCACTCCCACTACTAATAGTGGAAAGGGAAAGAAGACCAAAAGAGAAACAAATGTTGCTGATTTGTTTAATGTACAAGCAAAAGAGAAGCCTAAAGAGTCTATTGGTAGGTTTCTTTTTGCTCATGGTATACCATTCCATGTGTCACGTTCCTCATTGTATAGACAAATGTGCAAAGATATATATGTTGTTGGCCCCTCATTTGTACCACCTGGAGAGATAAAACTACGCACCATTGTCCTTGATAAAGAGTATTCAAAAATAAGCATTTTGATGGAGGATATGAGACAAACATGGATGACTGATGGATGCTCTATCATCATGGATGGGTGGACCGATATCAAACATCGGCCACTCATTAATCTTATTGTCACTAGCACAGCAAGCTCTTATTTTCTTAGAGCTATTGATTGTTCAGGGAAAAGGAAGGATGCATCCTTCCAATTTCAGATTTTGAAGGATGCTATAGAAGAGGTTGGACCTTCAAATGTTGCGCAAGTAGTCACTGATTCAGCTCGGGTGTGTAAGTCAACTGGATTGATGGTGGAGAGTACTTATAGGCACATTTTTTGGACCCCATGTTGTGTACATGTATTGAACAACACCTTAAAGGACATTGGAAAAATTGATTGGATAAAGGCTATGGTGTCTGAGGCTAGAGATGTGCAAATGTTTATTTGCAATCATCACACGTCTCTTGCATTATTTAGGACATTTTCCAAGAAAGAATTCCACAAGCCCATGGAGACTAGATATGCTAGCTACTTTATTTTGTTGGAGAGGATGCTTGAAGTCCAAGAGGCCTTACAATCCATGGTGGTCAATGCAGAGTGGAATGGATGGCATGAATCAAGCACACCAGATGGAATAAGTGTGAAACAAAGAGTCCTTGATGATAATTGGTGGTCTACAATGAGGTAAGAAACTTAGATAATTGTTATTGCCAATTTAATAGTATTATTTCTCATTTTAGCATTTGCTTATTTTATTATTTAAGAAATAAGAATTTTAAAATTTATGGTGTTTCTAACTTGTAACTTGCTTGCATTTGTAGGTACATTTGTTCCTTCATTGACCCTATTGTGCGGGTCATTAGATATGTTGATACTGACTCTCCTAGCCTTGGAGAGATTTATGAGACCTTTGATAGCATGCTTGGGCAAATCAAGCAAGTTATTCATG
>MU223182.1:5040646-5070578 GCA_018584345.1 Thuja plicata | reverse complement strand
AATGTTCATTAATCATTATTTGACATTTGTTAATTTAATATGTTTTTTATTTGTTCAACTCAGGTGAAGGAGGGCTTCTTCAAGGCCCTTGCAAAAATGTACAATAAAGATGATGCTGGTAGACTTCAGGAACAATGGATTGACTTTTCCAAGCTTCGTGGTCCAACCTTTAGCAGACCAGAGGTGAAGATGGATAGAACTACATTAGCTCAAAGGGACCCAATTGGATGGTGGACGTGGCATGGTAGAGATGCACCCGAGCTGAAAATTCTTGTCAGTCGTCTTCTTTCACAGGTTGCGAGTTCCTCCGCTGCAGAGAGGAATTGGTCCACATATAGCTTCATCCAATCAGTCAAGAGGAACAACCTTACCTCTAGATGATCGGAGAAGTAAGTGGATGTTCACAGTGCATTGCGTCTGCAGGATCGGCAAGGTGTTCAATATTGTCAGACTCCAGCATTACACTGGGATGTTAATCCCGAGGACGCTATGCAAGTTGAGGAGAAAGACACACCTCTAGGATTGCTTGGGGTTCCATTGGATGAGGAAGACCCTCAGCCTACCAGTGACTTAGAGACTGACTTTGATGATGATTTAGATTCCTAGAGGACAGCCATATATTTGGCATATACTATTTGCAGATAGATTATTAATTTTGATTATTATGGACATCGTTGAACTTCTATGTTATTTACTATTTACTTTTAGTATTTTAGTTGGACTTCTCTTTATGTAATTTTGATTGCATGCATGATACTTGGAGCCTTTGGGCTTTTTTGCTATATGTACGCCATATTTTTACAATGAAAGTACTTAGTATTTGAATTTTGTTAATTTGCTATGTATTGAGCCTCTAAAATGTCTATGATGAATGATTTATCAATGTTATGATATGCATATTTGAATTTTCTCTATATATATAAAAATTCCCCTATATTTTTAATCGTCGTCCCCTAAGGTCCCGTCCCCTAAATTTTGGCTTTGACCCGTACCTGTACCGGAAACACGTCCCCATCCCCTAAAATTTCCCCGTCCCGGAAACTCCGTGGAGCATAGAAAAAAATCCTTTTAAAAACATAGCACAAGATATAATCAGAGCAAATGATTAGTTAAATTGCAAGCAAGTAATGGAGAACCGATTGCCAATAGTCCTGATGCCACGAGCAGGGACTTGTGACTCCTAAAAGCTCTCGCCTTTCAAGTTAAGGAATTGCCCCGGCCAACATCAAGCCTTGATATTTGTATTAATTTTCTTATGTATATATTTATTGACGTAATGTTATATTTATTTGAAATTGTGATGGCTTCAGTTTCTAGTGTATGTTCCCTCCCATTGAACCCTACCATTGCTCCTTCAGACCTTCCTGTTCTTCAAGACTTAATAATTGCAAGTAACCTTAATTTAGCCATTGTTACACTTGGTCACAAGTGTATTGTCAATGCTCCTATGTCCTCTAGACCTGTGTAAGTTAATGGTGTAGCTTCTTCATCTTTCCCATCTGGTTTAATTTTTTCCTATGGCCCGAAAAATATTGGCTCTTGGGTGGATGTTAAGGATCATGTTCCCTCATCTTTTACAATGAAGAATGATAGAAATGCATTGTCAGTGTCTTGGGATTGGGTGTTGTCTCAATTCCTCAACAATGCTCTTTTGCAATTGTGGTTTGGTTGATTACGAGAGCAGTGGGATTTACTCATGTTCAACCTATGGCAAACATAGATGGTGTTGGTCCAAGGCTTGCAAAACTAATTTGCACAGTATCTTGCTCTAAGGAGATTCCTTTGCTCGTCTTGGGCTCTCAGAAGCTTAGTATACTAAGAAGGGTTTGATTATTGATATCAAATTAAAAAATCTTTGGCGTACTTAGCCTAATCTACATTTGTCGGTTCCCTAGCTATAGAGGCCTTTCCTCTCAAAACCTGTCAATCTATACCTCTGTGAACAAGGATCTTTTGTTATTTACTACAAATCCTCAATTGACAGGGTGAAAATTCTAGAGAAGGGGACATGGTTTTGGGGAAAGGTTATTTTTTATGAAGCTTCAGCATCCTAATATAATCCTCTTTCTAAATCTTTCTAAGTGCTCCCAGATTGAGTCAAATTGCCTTATCTCTCATTGCAATTAAGGATTGATTCTTGTTTAGAGGCTATTGGTAACACTCTCAGCACATTCTTGCCTCTCCTCAGCGACTGATAATCTTTCCCACCCTACCTTCACACAGATTCATGTTGAGATGGACATTTCTAAGGGTTTACTGGCTGAAATCTGGCTAAAATTGAGGTATTGTATTTGGAAACAACTACTGGCTATGTGATATGATGTTTTTTTATTGCCATAATTGACAGGGTTTGGGCCATTTGGCAAACATGTGCACAAGGATTAAGCATAAAACTGTTGGTCAAGCTTTCCTGGTGGAAGGATGCTAAACCTCACCATTTATTAGTTCATGGTGCCTTGGCTGGGATTCCTTAGGAACCCTCCTTGGATCCTTCAGTTCTTCCTTAGTCGGATGTGGTGCCTAGTGTTCCTTTAGATCGCCCCTATTCAAAATCTCTAGCAGCTACCTCTAGTGGCTTGTATTCTGCAGATGTTTTTATTTTATCCCATTTGCCTTCCAAGGGTGTGTTGCATTCACCACCTCAGAATGAGGTTTCTCAGATTGAGGTGTGATCATCACCATCAATGAAGTTGTGCTTTTGTCTCTTACTTGTTTGCCTTCAATATCTTCCTTGCATATTTTTTGTCATCTCCTAATTTAGATCTCAAGACTCTGCCTTTCTCATTATTGGATTCCACCATAAGGTTGAGTATAAGTGTGATTGATGCCCTTGAAGCAGATGTTTTGGAGGATGTGTAGACATGGGTTTCATACAAGAAATCTATTTCTAGAAAGGCTTCATCTCAGATGGTTCTGAAATCTCATAAGATAATTTGGATGGTTAGCTAGTTGTATGCTGGTTCATGTCTCGTTTGAGCAGAACTCTGGTTTTGTTTCTGTTCAGTGTTTTCATTTGGAACTCAGTACTCCTCGTTGTCTTTTGCAGCTGTTTGTTTGGCTTGGATTAGTTTGTTTGCTTCTTGCTGGTTTGGTACTTCCAAGAAATTAGTAAAGGCAGCTTTTAAGACTAGTCAAGCAAAATACTATTTAGGTTGTTGAGAGATTGTTGGAGATTGTTAAGTATTGTGCATATATGTGCTGGCATTAAAGTTGTCATTGATGTCAACATATTCCTATTGTTGATGACAGTGTTCCTGTGTGTTCCTGAGATGTTCAATGACATGATTACTTTGGTACGGCTACTATGTTGAATATCACATGCTGTGAAGGTACAAAGAGTTTCATTGATGTCTGCAGTTGATCTATGTCTACTTACAGAGGTTCGCATAATGATTTGAGTGAGCTATGAAGGATTTATCAGAGAGTGGTATTTTGGTTGTTAAGGAAGACACAGTGTTTCAGTTGGATCGGTGTGGATCGGTTATGCAATATTCTTGGTTGCTAACCTGGTGGTGAGTTCAGGACATGGATGTGTGTCCTCAGCTCGAGTGGTTCGTGATTTGGATGTTGACAAGCTATTTTTCTTTGATAACAGTGGTTGTTGTTTAGTGTTCCTGTTGAACAGTGTAGAGATGAGTATGAATTCTCAGATAGAGTTGTTCCTATTGATGTCGTGGCATTTCATGTTGCTTGTTGATGTTTCTAGATCGTGTCCTACTCATGTTTCTGGATCGCATTGGATTATGTGATCGGAATTAATGATTTTCATGTGGCGTGTAATGAGCCTACCTGACTCTTCTTTGCAAACTCACCCAAATTCACTTCACAAGATAATATATCTAAACTTCTCTTTGTAGCAAATATAAAAAATCTTTTTTTTTTTTGTAAACCTTTTCAATATTTAAAATAAACAAAAGCAATTTTGCTAGGAGAGACTCATCTTCTACAAACACAATTACGTAAAGCTATATTATATATTTCAGCATTACCATCCTCTTAACAGCAATTACATTAACCAAAAGAGATCGTTGAAGGCTACCTTATATTTTATTTGACAAATGTTGGCCACGTGATTACATATATCAGCGGCGACACCTATATTCTGATTGCAAGATCATTGTCACGTACTCGCATTGAGATAGGAATCATAGTGCCTTCTAACCGGCAGGAGATATGGAAATTTGACGCCACAAACCGAATTTCACATTACTCTCCAAACCCGCGAAACCAAGAGATCAATTTCCACACGCAACCACTATGATCAACGTAGCAAAAAGGAACAATCCGTCTCTTCATAGCAAGGTAAAACTGATCGAATTGACAATTCGATAAGCACAAACTTCTCAAACCCTTAACCAGTTCCTTTTCCATAAATTTATAAAAATGCATAAGATGATCCTTCTTGGATTTTGAAATCCTTATATAAGCCATAGCTTCTTCTTCAAGCTCGAATTCATAAAGCTTCAGCCATACACTTCATATAACTTAAACTCCAAACTTAGGATATAAGCCAACTTAATGATATCCATTTAAAATAAAAAAGCCTCAATTAAATAATATGATATCATTAAATAATAAGGATAAACTTATAACTCCAAGATTAATCAAATAAGGAATATTTAATTAATCCAATTGATTCAACTTCACATCCATTGATACTGAGCACTGAATTCCACCATCCCAAAATAGAAGCTGGCAAGAAGCAACTTACTAAAAATAGAAAGTCCTAATCCAAAGACCCTCAAAACACAGCATTAGCCCACGAGGGTCGCGGTGATGGGCTAACAACCTTGTCTCCCTCACAACTACTAAATCGGAGACATCACAGTCCTCCCTCCCCAAGATTGCTTGTCCTCAAGCAATCATAAAAAATAAATGCAACACAGTCCACCTAGATCCCATGGATGGACACGTGTAGTGTCCCTGTCATAACCAAAATCCTGTAAAAATATCTCCAACATCCGCAACACAATCAGCATAGTCTGAGAAACTGAACTCAACACTCGAATTGGTGAGACTAAACTAGAAACATCATACGAAAATAACTCAACCGATAAACTGAACATGCCTCCAATCTTCGCGGCAACTAAGCTATCATACCAGTCGTCAAACGAATGCACCGATGTACTCTGCAACTGGTAGATATCCCGAACATGAGGATCAAATGTAAAACTGTATGCACTCCTCACTGTGTATACCTCTGTGAACTGCTCATCAAACCCTGTCTGATAACCCACAGAAACTGTCTGATAACCCGGTGTACTGATAGGTCATCATCGCCACTCATCACCTGAAAGGGATTATCACTGAGCTCGAACAACAGATTGTCATAAGACATGGTGATATCCATATCAAACAAGGGATTGTTTACAAAGTGAACTGCTCCCAACTGCTGATCTGAGCTAGGAAACTGTGAATAGTGAGAGACATGATGTGTAACCTGCTCTATCTGAAGGGGTTCATGCCTTCGTGACTCATTATCTACTGCACAAGAATACATAGTGCGTAGACTCCCCTCAAAGAGGCAATGTAGCACATACTTCCTACCCTGACACTCAAATCTCATCTCCAACGCGCTCAAGCTAAGGTAGAATTCCTTAATCTCCTGTAACCACTGCATCCCTAACACCGCATCCATCTCCCCCAAATCGAGCACATAAAAATTGGATTTCAACTCGTAATCACCAAAGAACAAAGAGAGATGATTAATGTGCTTGGTACAGGTAAGGGTATAACCATCGGCCACCCTAACTCGAAATCCCGCAAACTCCTCAACCTGAAGACCACACTGACTAGCAACTCTCTCATGAATGAAGTTGTGTGTAGCTCCAATATCCAATATAGCAATACAAGGTTGTCCTTCCACTATTCCCCTCAGTCTGAGAGCAGTGGGAAGTGGCACAGCAATGGACAACACTATAGGAGATAGTTTGGCATCGGGACCAAACTCTGCAGAGACCCTTCGGCCCTCATCAAAATCTGAATCAGCAAGCTGATGAGAAGTCTCAGCCTCGACCTCATCATAGTACACCCGCATAGAACTGTTTGCCTTACTCTTTAGGCCTTAAGGGACAATTGTGCTCTCTGTTAAAAGGCTCCTTGCACCAAAAACAAAGTTATCTCCTCAAATCCTCATGAGTCACATCATCATATTTTCCAGCAGATTTCTTTTTTTCATCAACTACTGGTGGGGGTACCTCATTTGCGGATAAAGTAGTAGATTTAGGCTGCGCTTGCCCTTTAGAAGCTGCAAGCTCCATGTTCCTAGCTTTCTTGTTGGCCCCTTGCAAGAGCTGAAGATCAAATGCTCTAAGCCACCCTCTTAAGGGCTCCTGTAATCCCTCTATGAACACATAACCAATCGTCTCTCTGTCATATTAGGAACCATGACAGAGAGTCTCAAGAATTCAGCAATAAAGGATTCCAAACTACCGGTCTACCTGAGCTGAGCAAGCACCCGGAAATAAGTTTCTAGATCCTTCTGATCAAAACATTCTACCAAACCATCTACAAACTCCTGGTAGGATACGATCTGATCATGATGTAAAGAGACCAACCCATGGTAGCACCAGTCATGGGCTATACCATCTAAATGCAAAACAGGAAACTTGATGGCACCCTCCTCAGACATAGGACGTAACGTCAAATAAGAGTCGAGCTTGTGAATCCAAGTTCTGGCTGTCATCTTCCCACTCCCATCAAAATGTGTCAATGTCAGTTTGTCGGTTACCTGTTTCAATTCATGATTCACTTGTCTCTGTCTCCCATCAGTTCTACCATTAGAACGTTCTCTCTTCTGAGTCATGAACCTGTCAAAATTAAGATGTTGCTTTACCTCAGGTGGTAAAGCATCCCGCTCAGTGTGCAAAGCTAATAAATCGTCAGCGAAAGAAACTTCATCATCGAAATTCACATCATCAATCTCAAGTCTCAAGAAGGTAGGACATAAAGGCATGTCCTGTGTACCTGTCAAATCAATTCTGGATCTGTGAGAACTCACTAAAATACTCCGTGCATCCCTGTCTCTGCCCTGGTCGCATGGCAATGTAATGCGCTGGAGGGTGTCAGACAAATTTTGTAATACATTAGCCATCTGTTGTTGGCCAGCTGCCAAGTTCTGCTGGCTGCACGCAATATTCCTAAACACTATCCTAGATTCTCCATCTTCATCAAAACCTGCGTTATCTGCAATTCTTCCTTCCATATTTCTCTGTCCTTGATCACCAGGCGGAGGAGAATTTCTCCCTCTGCGAGCGTAATGGAAGCCTGGAATGTATCTATCTCTCTGCATTAATTTTTAAAACAAAATCCCACTCCCCTGCAAGCTGGCAAGAAAAATACTCTGATACCACTGTAATGAGCTTGCCTGACTCTTCTTTGCAAACTCACCCAAATTCACTTCACAAGATAATATATCTGAACTTCTCTTTGTAGCATATATAAAAAATCTATTTTTTTGTAAACCTTTTCAAAATTTAAAATAAACAAAGCAATTTTCCCAAGAGAGACTTATCTTCTACGAACACAATTACGTAAAGCTATATCATATATTTCAGCATTACCATCCTCTTAACAGCAATTACATTAACCAAAAGAGATCATTGAAGGCTACCTTATATTTTATTTGACAAATGTTGGCCACGTGATTACATATATCAGCCGGGGTACCTATATTCTAATTGCAAGATCATTGTCACGTACTCGCATTGAGGTAGGAATCACAGTGCCTTCTAACCGGCAGGAGATATGGAAAGTTGACGTGACAAACCGAATTTCACATTACTCTCCAAACCCGCGAAACCAAGAGATCAATTTCCACACGCAACCACTATGATCAGCGTAGCAAAAAGGAACAATCCGTCTCTTCACAACAAGGTAAAACCGCAAACACAACTCACTGGATAACACATCCAATTCAAAATGCTAGATCAAATTGACAATTCGATAAGCACAAACTTCTCAAACCCTTAACTAGTTCCATTTCCATAAATTTATAAAAATGCATAAGATGATCCTTCTTGGATTTCGAAATCCTTATATAAGCCATAGCTTCTTCTTCAAGCTCGAATTCATAAAGCTTCAGCCATACACTTCATATAACTTAAACTCCAAACTTAGGATATAAGCCAACTTAA
This sequence comes from Thuja plicata, assembly GCA_018584345.1. Taxonomy (NCBI): domain Eukaryota; kingdom Viridiplantae; phylum Streptophyta; class Pinopsida; order Cupressales; family Cupressaceae; genus Thuja; species Thuja plicata. Next base: position 5,062,443 of record MU223182.1, on the reverse strand, counting down.
TGATATCCATTTAAAATAAAAAAAGCCTCAATTAAATAATATGATATCATTAAATAATAAGGATAAACTTATAACTCCAAGATTAATCAAATAAGGAATATTTAATTAATCCAATTGATTCAACTTCACATCCACTGATACTGAGCATTGAATTCCACCATCCCAAAATAGAAGCTGGCAAGAAGCGACTTACTAAAAATAGAAAGTCCTAATCCAAAGACCCTCAAAACACAGCATTAGCCCACGAGGGTCGTGGTGATGGGCTAACAACCTTGTCTCCCTCACAACTGCTAAATCGAGGACATCACATGGCGTGTTGTTGTTCTTGGCCGACATGGTGGCGTAGCGTGTTGCAAAAGATCGTGGTGTGATTTATGGATCTGGAGCGTGTTCGAGGATGTTGTTATGGATCATTGCTATGTCTTAGCCTACATTCAATGGATCGCATTGTGTATTGAGCTATAATGAATTAATATTTTGTAATTAGGTCCCTAGCCGACCTAGTTGAAATTAATTGATGTAATGTATATAAAGATGTAATCATTTGTGATTGTGAAGATGAATGAGTGTATGTGAGTGGATGAAAGAAGAGGTATGAGTGGAATATGCAATTGCGGCAGAGATTTGATGTACTTCATTGGAACTGCTTTGGCATATCAGAGATGGTGTTTGTCAGTTCGTGAGATATGGACTGTTGTCCACTGTGAATTGTAATCAGAGATTGTTGTAAGGCAATGAGCCTTCCTTAGGGTTGAAACCTTTGTTGTATTTGAGCAGTGAGCTCTAGGCAGTGTGCCTGAATGCATGTGCATTCCCCTTTGTAATACTCCTAACAAGGTATAGTGCTTTTGACAGAGTACATTCATCTTGTGGGTTTGATCCCCACTGTGCTTTTTCCCTTAACCGGGTTTCCACGTCAAAAATCTTGGTGTTATGTGTTGATTACTGTGTTATGATCTTGCATTCATGTTTATCATTCAGATCTGATATTAAGTTTATAATTTGGTTAAAGGTTTGGAGTTTTGTGGCACAACCGATTCATCCCCCCCCCTCTCAGTTGTCTGTGTTGCCTTAATTCTAACAATTGGTATCAAAGCTAGTGTCCTCTTTTTGAAGCTTGACCGCTTGAAGAGATCCGGGATGGCAGGCTTTAAGATAGAGAGTCCGAGATTTGATGGTACAAAGTATGCTATATGGAAGAACAGGATGATTACACACTTGAGATGTATTAGTGAAGAACATTGGGATGTTACAAAGAAGTCTTACACTCCTACAGATCTTTCTACTGCGACTCTTGATGAGAAGAAAGAATCTGAGTACAATGTGAGAGCAAAATAAACCTTGTTGAGTGGCCTATCAGATGCAGAATATACAAGTGTTATGGGATTAGAGACTGCACATCAGGTGTGGATAAAATTAGAGACATTAGATGAAGGAGATGGATTATTGAAGCAAGCCAAGTTGCAAAGTCTGAAAGGAAAATATGAAGCATTGAAGATGAACGAAGATGAGAACATTACTACCTATGTGAATAAGATCACTGAACTTGTTTGTGCAATCAGATGCGCTGGTGGAACCTTGGATGAGAATGAAATTGTTTCTAAGATCTTAAGATCCTTGCCACCTGCTTACAATCACAAAGTTGTTATTGAAGGAATCAAAACCGTGGTGTTAAAGTTTGGAATCGCTGCAAATGTAATAGCTCTATATTTTCTGTATTTTCAAATGTAGCAATCTCTCTAGCATTTATATTGACGATGAGGCAAGGAGAGACATGTCCCTTCATGGGACATGTCTATTCATTATTATGTGATTAATATGATGATAATTGATTATGTAACTACATATATATATATATATATACACATATATACACACATAATATCTCTGAATCAATATTATATTAATTTCTCCTAATAATATTTTAGATATATATCTATATATATTATATCTCACATAATAAAATATATATATATATATATATATATATATTTTTCAATAGGATTTATCCAACAGAAGCTACAAAACATCAACACTCCCTCTTAGCTAGGGAGGATAAACACAAGATATGATATTACCTCAGTGTAATATCAAGAATGGCATGTTTAAGAATATCTTTGATCAGAAGATATTCACCATTAGATATCATCTCATGATATCAGGAGTAATGGCCTCAAAATATCAAGTCGCGTGATATTCACCAAGTACTCAAAATGTTCCTAAGGTATGTGCACACATATCCTCAATGATACTTACCATAGGAACATTATATTCAAGGTTTGTTTAAGGAAATTAATCCACCATGCAAGATATAATCTATCATGATCTGCTTAGACATCAATCATAAAATATCTATCATGATAGAAGGTTAGACTATTGTAAAATCGTCACCTTACTATAGTAACCACAAAGTTATGTAGTAACTCACATGACAACCACCATGCCTCAACGCAGAGGATGGAAACAAGGGATTTCACCTCGGACTTCTCTCATAGAGAAGAACTCATTGAGCATATATCAATCTGTTGATCTTTTCATCCAAGATTGCTTATGATGAACTGTCAAACTCCCTCTAAATCTGATATCAATCTTCTGAGCTCCTCGTCCAAAGTTACCTCTAAAGAGTCAAACTCCCTCTGAATCTGATATTAATCTTATTTTTCCTACAAGAGCATCCCCGGAAAGATCAAGGAAAATAGCTCTTATAGTACGTATAGAAATACAAATAAGAGAGAGACTACAATGAGTAGATAAAGTAATACTCAAGGATAATAAATACTTATCTGCGCATCAACATCCTTGATACAAGTTGCTCCAATGAGGGTCCATATACAACAAATCAGAAAACGTCTATAAATATTGAGTTTTCCAAAGACCCTTGCCCACACCTATCTCTCCTCCTAACACCCTATTGACTTGGTGTTCCCTCACATTGAACAGTACTTTAACTTTCACTGTCTAACATTTTGACAGTCCACTCATAGCTCTAAACTTTAAACAAACTACCCTTGACTTAGGAACCAAAATCTCTACCAACCCCTACCAACCTCTTCAAGCACTTCTTTGGCTTCTTAACACTGCTACAATTCACTTGACCTTATTCTTTGCACTTGTTGTGGACAAAAGTCCATGACACAACTTCACTCACTGGATTTCACATAGAACCGTACACAGTTGGTCATAACTTTTGAACCCGACACTTTCTCTCCAATCGCTCCGGTGAGATTCTTCGCGATTTGTTTATCACCACCATATCCAAAATGCAGCAAAATCCAACGGTGTATTTGTGAGATATGGTCCCCGTTCTGAGACAGTATGTTTTGAGACAGTCATTCACCATCAACAAACTACTTCTTCCTCCATTACAAATTGGTTACCATGTCTTTAAACACTTTCTTGCATTTGTAGCCTGGCTCTAATACCATGTTAAAGTTTGGAATCGTTGCAAATGTAATAGCACTCTATATTTTCTCTATTTTCAAATGCAGTGATCTCTCTAGCATTTATATTGAGGATAAGGCAAGGAGAGACATGTCCCATGAGGGACATGTCTATTCATTTTTATGTGATTAATATAATGATGATTGATTATGTAACTACAAATATATATATATATATATATATATATATATATATATATATATATATATATATAAAATATCTCTGAATCATTATTATATTAATTTCTCCTAATACTATTTAGATATATATCTATATATATTATATCTCACATAATATATATATATATATATATATATATATTTTCAATAGTCTCATTGGATTTATCCGACAGAAGCTACAAAACATCAACACGTGGTACCTATGACAAGAGATAGTTTGATTGGTAAGTTGACTGCTTTTGAAATGAGAGTTTGGAGATAGTCTTCCTAAAATTGAAACTGCATTTAAAGCTACTATTTCTAAAGATAAGCAAAGATATGACTCTAGAGAAAAATCATCTATGTATCTAGATATGCTAAGGAATGGGAAGAGATTGAAGAAGAAAGGAAGTTTGATGAGCTTGAAGTCCTAATTGCAAAGAGACTACCTAAGGGATTTGGTAAGTATCAAGGAAAGTTACCTTTGAAATGTTTTGCATGTAATAAGATTGGTCATATTGCTTCAAGATGTCCGGATAAAAAACATAAGTATAGGCCTAAGAAATTCAAGTCTAAATATCAGAAGAAGTATTACTGAATTGATGAAGGTGTAACTGATGATGAATCTGAAAACAGTGAAGATTAGATTGTGTTTATTGCTATCAAAGATGAATATCCTAATTTCTTGAATGAAGAGAAACCTTGATTTCGCATGTGGATAAAAAGGATGAATGGGTTGATAGTGGTTGTTCATAGCACATGACCGGAGACAAAAACAAATTTGTGAAATTGGAAAGGTATGATGGTGGTGTTGTAAGATTTGGTGATGACACTCCTTGTATGATCTGAGGTAGAGGTTTTATTACACTTGATGGTAAGAATAACACAGATGATGTTCTATATGTTGATTTCGCATGTGGATAAAAAGGATGAATGGGTTATTGATAGTGATTGTTCACAGCACATGACCTGAGACAAAAACAAAGTTGTGAAATTGGAAAGGTATGATGGTGGTGTTGTCAGATTTGGTGATAACACTCCTTGTATGATCTGAAGTAGAGGTTCTATTACACTTCATGGTAAGAATAACATTGGTGATGTTCTATATGTTGAAGGTTTGAAGTATAATCTTTTGAGTGTTGGGGAGCTAGTTGATAAAGGTTACAACTTACAATTGAAGGATGGAATGTGCAAGATTATTGGAAGCTCTGGAATTGAGATTGCCTCAGGAATAAAGAATAAAGGTAATGTATTTCATTTCAACAATTCTGAGAATAGATGCCTAATTGTTAAGATTGATGACAGTTGGTTGTGGCACAAGAGATTTTGTCATGTAAACTTTCATAGCATTGTGAGGATAAGCACTACAAGAGTTGTTAGAGATCTTCCTAAACTGATGAAGTCTGCTAATGTGATGTGTAAGGAATGCCAATTGGGTAAGTTGACTAAGTCTACTTTTAAGAGCAAGAATTATTCAAGTGGATTGCTCGATTTGGTGCATACTCACTTATGTGGTCCTGCAAGAACAAGAAGCTATTATGGGGATAGGTATTTCATTTTATTCATTGATGATTATTCTAGAATGATGTGGGTTACATTTTTTAAAAGAAATTTGAAGCCTTTGACAAATTCAAGATTTTCAAAGCTATGGTTGAGACTGAAACAGGATTGAAGTTGAAATGTTTGAGATCGGACAGAGGTGGTGAATTTATTTCTACTGAGTTTAACACTTTTGTAAAGAGCATGGAATAAAGAGACAAATGTCTGCTCCGCGAACCCCACAACAAAATGGCTTTGCAGAGACAAGAAATAGAACTATTCTAGACACTGCTAAAACTATGATGATTGAAGGGGATGTTCCACAAATCTATTGGAGAGAAGTTGTTAGCACTGCAGTATATACATTGAACCGAGTTCAAATCAAGCAAGGGACTGGTAAGACACCTTATGAACTTTGGTATGGTCATGTTCCTACAGTGAAATATTTTAGAATTTTGGAAGCAAATGCTATATCAGAAGAGAAGAAGACTTAAGAAAATTTGATCCTAGATGTGATGAAGGAATCTTTCTTGGTTATTCTACAAAAAGCAAAGCATATAAATGTTATAACCAAAGGTTGAAAAAGGTAATTGAAAGTGCAAATGTCAAAGTGGATGAGAATTTTCAGAAACAGATCAGATTTTGCAGATATGAAGAAGACAATCAGATTTGTGCAAGCACAGAATCAGAATCAGAATCAGAATGGATCGGTAGAACAGAATGAAGAAGTTGCAAATGTGGAAGAAGTGGAAACACAAGAGTCTGCTACAAGAGAAAATCCGAATACTCCAAGGTATGTAAAGTTATTACATTCAAAAAATCAGATTATTGGTGATAGGAATCATGGTGTTCAAACTAGAGGAAGAATTGCTATAAACGGAATTTGTTTGATTTCTAAGATTGAACCTAAGGATGTTGATGAAGCATGCAAAGATGACAGTTGGGTTAAAGCGATGGAAGAAGAGTTGGAACAGATTGAGAAGAATAAGACATGGATTCTTGTTCCTAGACCTAAGGACAAACATGTGATCCATACTAAATCGGTATTCACAAACAAATTGAATGAAGATGGAGAAGTGGTTCGAAACAAAGCCAGACTTGTTTACAAGGGATACTCACAAATTGAAAGTATTGATTTTGAGGAGACCTTTGTTCCTGTTGCTAGAATTGAAGCCGTTAGGATGTTTCTTGCATATGCTACTTACAAAAAATTTGAAGTATATCAAATGGGTGTTAAGTCTGCATTCTTAAATGAAAAGTTGGAAGAGGAAGTCTACATTGAGCAGTCCAATGGTTTTCCTTTGGCCGATGAAGATGACATGGTTTGCCGATTGAAGAAAGCATTCTATAGATTGAAACAAGCACCTAGAGCATGGTATGCAAGGTTAGATAAATATTTACTGACACTTGGTTTCAGTAAAGGTACTGCTGATAGTAATTTGTACTTCAAAGTTGATCATGATAACATTTTGATTGTTCAAGTCTTTGAGGATGATATTATTTTTGGTGGAAATGACAAGTTGAGTAAGGAATTTGCTGATGAGATGCAAAAAGAATTTATGGTGTCCATGATAGGTGAGATGTAATTTTTTCTTTGTCTGCAAATTACACAAACTGATAAACGTATTTTATATCTCAGTCCAAGTATGTGAAAGAATTGTTGAAGAAATTTGGTATGAATGATTCAAAACCTGTTGGTACTCCTATGATTACTGGTTGCAAATTGACAAAAGATGATGATTAACCTAGAGCAAATTAGACAAGATACAGATCAATGATCGGTGGGTTACTATACTTGACACAAACTAGACCATATATTATGAATGTTGTTTGCATTGTTGCTAGATTTCAAGAAGAACCGAAGGAATTACATGTTGTTAAAAGGATATTCAGATACTTGAAAGGGACAGTTGATTATAGGTTATGGTATGGTAAGGATGATGATTTTACATTGAGTGCATTTACTGATGTGGATTGGGCAAGTAACGTGGATGACGGAAAGAGCACAAGTGGTGGAGCATTCTTCTTGGGTAAGAGATTAGTTTCATGGGCAAGTAAGAAAGAAAATTGTATATCACAATCTACTGCTGAAGCTGAATATGTTGTTGTCGTTGTTAATTGTACACAAGTGATATGGATGAAGCAAATGTTGAAAGATATCGGAGTGAGTATTGATGAGCCTATTGCTATCTATTGTGACAATTGAAGTGCTATCAATATTCCAAAGAACCATGTGTTGCATTCAAAGACAAAGCGTATTTCTATCAAATATCATTTATTAAGAGACAAAGTTAGTGAAAAAGAAGTCAAATTGGAGTATGTGTCTACAAAAGAGCAGATTGCAGATATTTTCACGAAGTCCTTGCCAAGGATACTTTTGAGTATCTCTGAGGTAAGCTTGGGGTTATTCCCCCTCCTTATCAGAGCTAGAGATGCATTAACTTGCATCAGTCCAATGTACTTACAGAGATCATCACTATTCTAGATTGATGTTTTTGGTGGCCACTCCTTAGGGGGAGTAGTGGTTAGTCTTATGAGGTATGTTGAGAGATGTGTTTGTTCAGATTTTTGACTTCTATGACTTAGTGCATACATGTGCCTTTGTCATTGATGTCAAAGGGGGAGAGAGACATGTGAAAAACAAGTATGAGACTAAGGGGGAGAGACGAAAAACAAGATATATATATATATGGGGAGATATTGTTTGTTGATTGAGAAGCTTTGTTAGAGAGACTTTGAAAGATATTGTGGATATTGCAGGTAGTATTGTTGATATTTTTTCTTTGTGCATTGATTTAATTTTTCACATCATATGTTGTCATCAATGCCAAAGGGAGAGATTGTTGAGATATTGTTGGAGATTGTTAAGTATTGTGCATATATGTGCTAGCATTAATGTTTTGTCATTGATGTCAACATATTCCTACTGTTGATGACACTGTTCATATGTATTCCTGAGATGTTCAGTGAAGTATGGCTACTATATTGAATATCAGATGTTGCAAAGGTACAGAGAGTTTCATTGACGTTTGTGGTTGATCCATGCCAACTTACAGAGGTTCGCATAATGATTTGAGTGAGCTATGAAGGATTTATCAGAGAGTGGTATTTTGGTTGTTCAGGAAGAGACAATGTTTTAGTTATTGGATCGGTGCGGATCAGTTATGCAATATTTTTGGTTGCTAACCTAGTGGTGAGTTCAAGACATGGATGTGTGTCCTCAGCTCGAGTGGTTCGTGGTTTGGATGCTGGCAAGCTATTTTTCTTTTATGACAGTGGTTGTTGTTTAGTGTTCCTGTTGAACAGTGCAGAAATAAGTATGAATGTTGAGATAAAGTTCTTATTGATGTCGTGGCATTTCATGTTGCTTGTTGATGTTTCTAGATCGTGTCCTACTCGTGTTTCAGGATCGCATTGGATTATGTGATCGGAATTGATGAGTTTCATGTGGCGTGTTGTTCTTAATTGTTCTTGGTCGACATGGTGGCATAGCGTGTTGCAAAGGATCGTGGCGTGATTTATGGATCTGGAGTGTGTTCGAGGATGTTGTTATGGATCATTGCTATGTCTTAGCCGACATTCAATGGATCGCATTATGTATTGAGCTATAATGATTTAATATTTTGTAATTAATTCCCTAGCCGACCTAGTTGAGATAAATTGATGTAATGTATATAAAGATGTAATCATTTGAGATTGCGAAGATGAATGAGTGTATGTGAGTGGATGAAAGAAGAGGTATGAGTGGAATTTGCAATTGAGGCAGAGATTTGATGTACTTCATTGGAACTGTTTTGGCATATCAGAGATGTTTGTCAGTTTGTGAGATACAGATTGTTGTCCACTGTAAATTGTAATCAGAGATTGTTGTAAGGCAGTGAGTCTTCCTTAGGGTTGAAGCCCTTGTTGTATTTGAGCAGTGAGCTCTAGGCAGTGTGCCTGAATGCATGTGCATTCCCGTTTGTTATACTCCTAACAGGGTATAGTGTTTTTGACAGAGTACATTCATCTTGTGGGTTTGATCCCCACCGTGGTTTTTCTCTTAACCATGTATCCACATCAAAAATTTTGATGTTATGTGTTGATTATTGTGTTATGATCTTGCATTCATGTTTATCATTCAGATCTGATATTAAGCTTATAATTTGGTTAAATATTTGGAGTCTTGCGGCACAACTGATTCACCCCGCCACCGCCCCCCCCCCCCCCNTTCCCCCCGCCACCGCCCCCCCCCCCCTCAGATGTGTGTGTTGCCTTAATTCTAACAAAGGCAACACGTAAAATACTGACTCCAAAGTTTTTTGCCCTATGCCAAAATGTTACTAATCATCCATCCTCAATAATCTGCATTGAATGATAAAATATGCAAAAACTTAACATAGTAATATGATATTGATTTGATAAAAGCATAAGCAATATGTTGGCAGGAATTAAAGGATCTGCATTTATATCTATATTGGGGGACTACAGGGTCTCCTCAAATGATAGGCCTTCCTTTGTAAGGAGTACCATCATGGAGCACAGCCAATGATGAATCCAATGAAAAACAAAAGTCTCTCAACATTAATAATCATTCTCTTGGAAGAAGTTGGGCTCTTTAATTTAAGTTTTCAGGTAGCTAGTCATATCTGGCCACCCTCCATAAGAGATATATGATATATTCTACTAGCAGATTTATCATACACATATAGGGAAATTATATCCCACCTGCAAATTTACAACAGAGCTGAGGTAGAAAAGAATAATATACAACTAGTAGATTTACTACAAGCCCAGTGAAAAAGATAAACTAAGGAAGAAGAAATAATATTCTGCTGATGAATAGTGGGCAAACTACAAACCCAGGGGCAATATCTCACAAGCAATTTTCTTCTGGCCCAGGGGAAAAAATATAATATCCTGTCAGCAGATATATTATAAACCCAAGGGAGGAAGAGGTAACAAATATCATAAATTGAAACAATAAACGGCAGCATATTCTATGCAATAAAATCTCAACATAACAGCCAAAATTTAGATAATTCAATGTATGCATTTAACAGACTTCAACACGATATAGCCATGATGAGTTTAATCTGATTGTGCAGCAACAATGCAATAAAGTTATAAACACAAACTTAATGAAGTCCTGTACAGACACTTTTCAAGAAAATCCATTAGTTAAAAATTTCAAATTGGTTAAAGAAAATGTCTTGAGAAGTATGCAGATCCCAAGTAACAAGAAAAAGAGAAAATGAAGCCAAAATGGTTATTTTTTACATGTGTAGAGTCTAGTATGGCTACTTTCCTAGCTGATCAACTATGCTCTCTTTCCTTGGTTGACTGGAATAGGGGGAAAGTATTTCAACATATTACTACAATGACATGACGAATACCGCATAGAAGAAATGGTGATGCTACAATGTTCAAGCTTGAATCAGTTTGTTTTGTTGTTTAATAATGAGTGAGAAAGTTTGGACTCCTAGTTTAACAAAATTTGGTTCATAACTATGAAGATACAATAGATACTATTGGTAGAATATAGAGTTAAGAGGCACCATAGATGTCATTTGGATCGTATCTAGACTCATATATCCATTATATACAACTTAAATAGCCTTAAAAGACCTCTAATATAACAAAATAAGCTATAAAAGGGTAAAATATTCTAGAATAAAAGGTAAATTCAACGGAATAAGATAATTAAGAGTTATTATGAAAGGATGTGAGGTAAAGGCATTAAGAGGCCATATAAAGAGGGTAAAGTGAGAGATAAGAGTGTGGAATAGTGTGGAAACATGTGTGGAAATATATGGATTAAATATATGTGAGACTATGAAGTGGAGGAGATATATGTCATATGTATATATGGATCAAGAATGATGAATGAATTATAAGATGTTTACATATAATTGTTTGTATACATATTATATATTATAACTTTTCTTTATTTTGTTTTATAATAGATAAATATATTATATTATCTTATATAATATTTATATACATATTATATATTATATTTTTTATTTTGTTATATATTATATTATCTCATACAAATGTTTTTATATAAATTTACATTACTTAGTATAATACGTGTACATTCTTTTTATTTCTATTTTATTATTTTTATAATATTTTACAACTAATGTTCATTTATATAAATACTATTACAGTGCAGGTTTTATTGTATTATATGCATTCTTGTTATACATTATTTATTATAATGAGTACATTCTTTATATTATAGTATATGATATATATATATATATAATTTTCTTCTTATTAGAGTAATAGTTATAGTTTAATTATGATTTTTCTTTTTTTCTTTCATTAATACTTACCCAACTATTTGATCATTTTTGCTCTCTCCCCTCTCTTGTTCCTCATTTTCTGCTTCTAACCTCTCTAGACCCTATTTGAAGACTTACTCTGCATTCCATATCTTCACTTTTCCTCTTCCTGATGATGTACTGCTAAGTGCAATCTGAAACATAGATTCAAAAAGCATACACAATTTTTTCTAGAAACTCTTGCTCATAATACATGGACTGTGGAAAACTCATGCCTAACATGTGTAAGACATTAAAGTATATGAATATATAATGTTTTTGATTAGATAAACGGGGATTTTGAAAGGGCCTGGATCCCTATTACAAAGACAATTATGAAGCATTAAGTCCAACAGAACAACCAACAACTAGAACTTAACAACAACACAATAGAGCAACAATAGACAAAACAACCCTAAGAAAACAAGAGCCAGTCTGAAATCAGGGTGGCTTAAAAAATTGGTCCAAAGCTCTTTGATTGAACATGGTGGAAGGATCCTTCTCCCCAAATCGCATTTTCTTGAGACAAGGAGAAGACATAAGATCATAGAAACGAGACTCTGACTCAGCGCAGACTTAGCAAGGCTGACCCAACTTGGGACCCAGCAAAAACTCGGAAAGACTCGGCACGACTCGGCAAAATACTAGTTTCTAGTGAGTCTCCCCTAGAGCGAGTTCTTGGAGAGTCCCTGGCTCCTGGGACTCGGTTAGGATCAATATTTTGAGCCTCCTAAAAACTGAGGAAAATCTCATCCATAATTGTCTCTTTTTTCCAAACAAAATGTTGTTTCTTATTTTTCAAGAAAGAATTGTAGTCATGACCTATTGTATTACAAGCATGACAAGTAACGGGGGATTCCTCATACTCAAAGTGCTGCAACCACTTCCCAAATTTAGAGGATAGGGAAATCTGGGTAGAAAGAGCATGATCTCTCTTTACAAGCACACAAAATCTCGCAAATAATAAGTGCTTCTTAAACTTAGTAATCATATCCATAGCACTATACTTGCCAAAAGAATTCGCAATTATCTTGAAAATATTTTCATTTCAAAACTCCAATGGCAACCCAGGCAACCGAACCCAGATAGGAAATATCAATTTTTCCTTCCACCGATTGAAACCAAGAGATCAATTTTGAAGGTTAAGACCATTTGAACCCAAAAACCAAGGGCCTTCATATAGAATCCTTGAACAGTTCTCTTGGAAAGAAAAGGAAAAAAGGAAAAAAACTATTCAGCATAGTAGAAACCTTTGCCTCACCATAAATTTTCGAAACTTGATGGATCCATCTTCTAACAGTATCAATATTAGGACGGTTCCCACAGAACCTCCCAACAAGAGAACTCCTGAGCCAAGCAATTGAATCAACAAGAAGGGAGTCACGAACATCAAAGTAGACCTTAGCATCCTCCTTATCCATACGGTCTCTGCCCCACACAGAACAACCATTTGAAGCCTCATCAAGTAAGGCTGGAGGGGATGGGATAGGAGCAGCAACCGTGGGCTCACAATCAGCAACCAAAGAAGCAGCTTCTGAAACAACAGATCTTGAAACAAACTTCAAACTCCCCAAAGGAATATCCCCATCAAGTAAGGTTGCAGGGGATGGGATAGGAGCAGCAACCATAGGCTCAAAATCAACAACCAAAGCAGCAACTTTTGAAATAGCAAAGCTTGAAACAGACTTCAAGCTATCCAAAGGAATATCCCCGTTAAGTAAGGCTGCAAGGGATGAGACAGGAGCAACAACCGTACGCTCAAAATCAGCAACCAAAGCAGCAGCTTCTAAAACAACAGAGCTTGAAAGTTGAAACAGACTTCAAACTCTCCAAAGGAACATTCCCCACAAAAGACTTATCAGGATCATTTCCCACCTTCATAATAGGAGTCAGAACATTCTTTGAACCCTTATCATCCAAAGCATTCTCCTCAAAAATCTTTTTGTCATTTTCCACCAACACTATAGGAGAAAAACCCTTAACCACCTGATCAAGAGTTAGGGTTTTTTGTAGATCAATAGCTTTCTGATTCAACAAGGAAAGACAACTCACCAAGAGAAGGGAAATGAAACCATCTTCTTAGACAGAAAATTTGGTCACTATCCTCAGCCTCCAACACCGACACCTCACCCAACTTGTTTGCTTTAGCACGATCCTCCAAAAACATATTCATGTGGAACACATCCTCATCATCTAGGTCATCCCCATCAGAAGGATAGAAACAGAGGTCTTAATCATCCTCAGAGACAACCTCCTTAGAATAAGAAGACTGCCATAGGGCCTCCAAATCTTTGGAAATCCCCTCAAAAAAAAGCAAAACCGACTACCAAATCTATGGCAACAAAACCTTAGAAGCCCTCTCAATAGAATCATCCTCGTTTGGGTCGTCACTACTAGCATCTGCATCAATAGGACCACCAACACAACCACCTATGGAGGAAACCCTACCATTTCCCCGTGCAGAACTCTTTTGCCGAATCACTTCGCCAAACCCCATTGCTTCCAAGACAAAAACCAGCGAAGGCCCTCCCTTGGCTGACACATGTATTATATGAATATATAAAGTTATGGATGCATGCATATGAATGTAGGTAATTTATTATAAATTGGTTTATACTTATTGCATATATAAGTTCTCCCTTTTTTATTGCATCACACCAAGACTTACACAACATAACAGAATATTAAACCTTACAATTTAGTCAAGGTTTTTCTGTCAATAGATACAAAATATTATGTTGGGATTTATAGTAGGTCCTATGACATTCCAAGGCCATATCACATAAGTTTTTAAAACCATGCAAGTTTATCTTCTCCCTTAACGAATTTATTAAATAACATGCCTTCAAACACATAAGATCATGACTTTCCAAAAATTGTCGATATTGAAATATGATACACCTGGACAGTTTATTGGATTTGTGCTTAATGTTTGTGCAAGGCAACCTATTACTTCAAATAGTTGTAATAGATGAAAGGGAATAATCCAAAATCCCTTATTGAAAGGCAAAAAATGCAACATGTCAATCCCAACAATATTTGTTAGGCACACACTTAAAAGTTAAAGAGTGGCCATAAAACATGATATACAAGCATATTGTAGAGCAATGAACATAGGTCAATAACATCCAGGGATTTTTTGAGATTATCTGCATAAAGATGAGGCCTTTATAGCCACAAACCCTATCAAGAACAAACAAGAATATCCATAAATACCATAGTCATAATTCCACCTGCATAAAAAGAGATTCTAATGGCTCCTTTAGACTACTGAAAGAGGAGGTAGCCTATCTCAAACAGAGAGTAACCTTTTCAATCACTTTCTCACCAAGAAATGTCTCTGGGATGCAAAACTGACTGAAGGCAGCTTCATTTGGAACAACAGAAGCACCAGACAAAACAAAATTATTGAGAGATTTGATAGATTTGTCTTTATATGATTCATGGCATGACAATAACTAGAATATATACTATTATACTGTATTCCTCTAAAACGCCCTAGAATCTGATTCTGGCTTTGTTCTGGTTCGGGTTCTTTTTGGATTCCGACTGGGTTCCGGCAGGGTCCCTCCCGAGTAGTTGGGTTTCCTATGGGTCCTACAAGGAACCCAGCTGCCTGGGAGGGATCCGAGCAGAATCCAAGTGAACCCACACGCACCCAAGGTTGTGGGTACCCAAAAACGGGCCCCACATGCCATTTTTTATTTTTTCAAAAAATCTAAAAACCTTCTAAAACCCTAATTTCGACCATAAAGCATGCATTTGGTCATTTGATGATATTGCACAACTTGCCCAAGTCTTTGTAGATGAACAAGAGGTGGCTCTTCCACATGACACGGACATAGGGAGTGGCACGGCTAGTGTTTCAAATGAAGTTGAAGTGGAACCAAACGTTGACCTTGATTCCTATGATGATGATGAAGATGAATTTGAATATTAAATATGAAATATGGCTTGTGATTTGAATTTTCATTGTGTAATGACATTTTGAGACTTTTGCAAATTATGAATATGATATATGAGGTACTTTATTTATAATTTTATTGGCAATTATGGACTTATGAGTATAACACTTCTAACTTATTATTATTATTATATGTTTGAAGATTTGAACCAATGATGAATGAACATTGAACATGTTACATCTATTATGTATACATAAATTTATAATTTTATAATATATCAATATGTATATATATATATATATATATATATTTGAAAATAATTATATATATACCCGCGGAATTGGAACCCATCCAAAAAAAAATTGCCGAACCAAAACCTGAATCTGTATCAGAACCATGATCGGTAGCTTAGAAATATATAGATAAAAGTGCTGAAATGCAATGGCTTGGATCGCTGGCATGTTATTGTTGGAAGTAATTAAAGATTCAGGACCATGGGTGCTATTTATGTTCAAGAATATGGAGCTCCAACCACCTGACTGCAGACAAAAGGTGACCAATGACAAAAAGTACCTGCAAATATGTGAAGCTCTAGAATGTGCCTTATTGTTCAAAAGCTATGGATCATTTAGTAGAAAACCAGAAAGTGGAATATGGGGCTGTTAAGCAACCTCTTCCAAAGCAAACAGATATTGTAAAGACATCAGCAGCATAAAACATCAAATTCCAGATTTTGGTACTGATCAGTTTCTGTAAGAAAAAGAGAAAGGGACTGGTCATGAAGTTGATCAATTCGTCCAGCAGAAAGACATTCCGGAAGCAAATATCCAGAATTGTATAGCTTAAAAAAGGAGATAAGAATATGTACGTCTTCCACAAAATTGCAATAGTAAACAGAAAGGCCAATAGAATTAGATGGATAATCCATCCAGATGATAACGTCTGGAGACTCCCTTGCAAATATAAAAAGAGGCGGTAAACTTTTCCAAAAGGCTGTTTCATGAACAGGACATGAACTAAGAGGAAGCCAAAGAATCTCCTCAGGAACATACCAACTCTAGTTGGTATTAAGAAAAATCAATTCCTGAGATCCATAATCATAAAGGACGAGACCAGTTGAGATAGGACACCAGAGCCTAATGGTTTCCCAAATACCATTTTCTAACATTTCTGGGATGTGCTGGAACAAGATGTTTGTAATTGAATTGAAGAATCAAGGAATTATAAGAAATACATAAATGAGCACTACATATTTTACTCTCATCCCTAAAAGCAAGGAGAGCAGTTATTTTAATTCTCTCTGACTTATCTTCTTGTGTAACCCCACGAATAAGGTAATTCAAAAGTGATTATGCATAGGCTTAATCCCTTGTCAAATATGATCATTTGTAATGAAGGTAGGTTTGTGGAAGGCTGTCAAATTATGGGCAGAAGTCTATCATTATACAAAATTATCCATTGCACAGTTAAGAATAAATCGCCAGACATGATTCTTCAACTTGTTGTGGCAAAAGCTTATGACAGGATAAATTGAACTTTTTTAAATTAAATTGTTCAACAAGTTGGGTTTTGCCCCAGTTGGAGATCTTTCCTTATGAGTGAACAAGTTGTCGTAAGTCTTTTCTCTTTTTAAAAGTAGCCCAGCAGGCTTTATTTTCAGTAGAATAGGGTTTGAGAAGTTGAAACCTCTCTTTGCTTATTTATCTATGACTTCTAGAAAGGTGCTGAGAAAAACCTTTTGTGTTGAATGGTAAGGTTCTCATCAAGGGCTTACCAATCAAGGGAGGTGGCCCTAAAACATCTCCAATTCATGGACAAGATGGCCTTGTCTGGCAACCCAACAGTTCAGTAAGCTAGAAAACTCAAGGTTATCCTCAAAGAATATCAGCTCAGCACAGAAAATTTACAAAACACTTATTAACCAGGAACTTCTTTCTCAATAGAGACAGTAGCAAGTCCAAAACTGCAACATAGTGAACTCTGTAAGGACTTCCCTCCCTATAAAGTATCTTGAAGTTCCCCTTTTCAGTGATGAATTAAATGAAAATCTAATGAATGGAGAGGGCTGATTCACCACTACAATGTGAAGGCTGGAAGGTTGGAGGGGGAAATGGTAACATTGTAAATTGGCAGCCAGGAAACTCCAAATGATCAAATCTGACCTCAAAACCTTCCCAATAAATTTTACATCTGTTGTTCAAGTTCCTTGAAATATATACAATTATATTGTCAATAAAATTTCTAATGTCCCCAAATTATGAGTACCCAAAATTTTCCCTAGGTTACAATTTTTATCTAAACAATTAGGGTTTAGAGATACCTTTTTCTTTGATTGAGATTCTGCAAACGAGTTAGAAATAAACATATATTCAACATGCAGATCAAATCTATAGATTGTTTGAATCAGATTTAAGATGTCTCAATCATAGAAGAGCTGAGATAGGATGTCTTGATGAGTTTTCCTAGTGACCCCTTACCCTAGGCCCAAGAGTGGGTGTATCATCCCTCTTGGCCTCATGTGGCCCGTGCCATCTATATGAGGTATCATACCTAGTGTAGTGTCCTATCACCATTTCTCTCAGTCTTGTTACTTCTATCTTACCACCAATGGTTGAGCATCTCTATGTGTTTATACACCATAATAGAGGTTATGAGGAACATTCACAACAGGGCGTCCAAAATCCAAGATAGTCCCTCCTTCCAAAGCCCAAAGGCAGTCCCTTTGTCCCCTTTTGGCCCCATGGAACTCAGTCATTTACCACAGGGTGGTATGCTTAGAAGGTGACCTCATAACCACCCCCAGTATGGATCCCCTCATTTTCCCTACCATGGCTGATTACAGCAGTCAGAAAATTTCAAAATACATATAGTATTTCACACGACTAACCTTATGATAAAATATTCCTAAATCGGCAATGCAATATATTAGATCAGAATTATGCAGGTTATTTGTACACGTCTATCTATGTATCAATATGTAAACAATCACAAATATGTGCCACACAATATTCATACCCTGATCACAGGTTTGAATTTATAGTATGCTCTTCTCCTATTATGTCTTGCCCTCTACTTTAGATGATTGAATGATTAATATGGACTTATTGAATTGATTGAAGAATCGATTGCAGGTTTGTTTGCTTGATTCCCAATTGATGTTTGATGGATGATAGAATGATTTCCTTAGATTTGATGATTTGGTATGTTAGTGAATGATGATTGAATGAATGTGGAATTCATTGGTTGAGGAGTGATGATTGAGTGCTGATTTGATGTATTGGTGAGTGATGATAGATAAATGATCCTTGAATGCTTGGAATGATTTCTCCTTTTTACATTATTGGTGAAAGGGTCACCACCTTTCATAAGAATTGAGTCACCACTTTCCATTGTGGCCCTTGAGAATAATATATTATTCCCCAACTTTATCTCCCTTGGTTGCCCTCAAATGAAACCTTCCCCTCTTTATATCTTTCAATGTGAGGAAGAGTCCCATCTCTTTAGCATATTTGCCCTTTGCAATGGTTACATCCTTTCACAATTACCACCGTTCAAAAAGGGTCACAACCCTTCATCATTACTGCCCCTTTGGAAGTTACTTCTTTATTCTCTTCCTCTTTCTTCTTCTTCTATTAGTCCTTAATTCCTATGCTCCCTTTTATGCAAATCAGAGTTGTCTTATATCTCAAAACAGAACTTAATATGATTACCTTCCTAATGATGACCCCTTCTTCCATGCCTTCAACAAATGGCTTTCCCTCCTATTTATATCTTCACTATGGGAGAGTCACAACCTTTCATTATTACAACCTTTCCAGAGAGTCACAACCTCCATTCTTTATGCCCTTTGAAAGAGTCACAATCTTTCTTAATTACCACCTGTTGATGTGAATTTTGTTCCACTACAACATGCAGAATCGAATACTTAGTATTTCAAGATGAAACACCAAATCTCCAACTCTCTCTTGAATAAGGATGCTCATATGCTAAACAATGTAGATGAATTGTGTGATCAAGTGAGACAACCTCAAGGTTCCTTCTTATTATGGACTTCCACTCAGTTTTATGATGTGATATGTTAGTTATCACAAAGGGACTTACGTTGTTCGTTCAATGGATATCAACTTCTTCCAACAACAAACTGCTAACGGATAAAGGGTTGAGAAAGCTATTCTACTCCTAGAATACAAAAAACTGTGAATGTATTTGGGAACTCTACTAGACTTAGTTTAGCCATCAACATCAACCAAGCTAGTGTGATCTCCTAAGGTAGATGTAAGATGTTCAAACTATCACCATTCCATTAACACCATGCATATCAATGTGCAAGCAATAATCAAAGTTAAGTTCATAAATATGTCATTCGACCACGCAAGGTGTACTTACAATCAGCAAGCAGCTAGTGGTTTGGTCTAACCGAGCTCACCAAAGATGCATCCAAAATATCTTTCATTCAACTAAACACTATTTCTAATCTACTCTAAATGAGGAATTGAAGAAACCATGCAATACTCCAAAGCAGCACAAGTAATCCACCATGAAGACCAACAATGAATCAACAATTACTTTGATAGCATCATGGCAACAATTTCAACAAGTCTCCTCCTACTCTACTCTAATCTTAATGAGTTACAAATGAAAAGGCCTTGGCCTTTTATAGTTGTTCAATTACAATGAAGGGCCAAGATCGACTCAAGATTGAGGGTCAGGATTAATCCATTACAAACCCTAATTAGGGTTGCCACACTATCATCCAATTACATTAAGGCACCACCCTGTGGGCCAATAAGAAAATTACAATGCTTTTGAGAGCCAATGAGAAAATAGATTAGGTAGAAGCACTAGATGCCTTCTTCATGTACACTTGGCATAATATGATTGAATGTGTTTGAACATGTGTAACTGGAGCTTTATGATTGCTGGAAGACAAGTGGGCGCTACCTTAGCATCCTTATCTCATAGACTTGATCAATTCTTTGGTGATGAGAAAATATCTCTTGATACTCAACGTTATCAAGCCTTCAATTGTGAGGGCATATTCCCAAATTGCTTCATCTTCTCAAATTTTCTACATCTTTGTTCTTGGAAATTTTCTCGTTGCCATGATTTGAACTTGATTGTACTCTTTCAATGCCTTGACCTTGACCTTCTTGAAGTGGAGTCTTCTGATGACATGTAACTGATTGAATGTTTGATAATGTTAAGTTGAAGATGATGCAAGACATTAAATCAGTTAATGGTTTGTATTGTCATTGATGTTAACTTGATATCATCTGTACGGTCATGTACATAATGCCAAAGACTTTAGAGAATCAATGGAACAGAGGTTATGCTTTCAGCAATGCATAAAAGTCAAGTATTCACTAAGTGACAGACTACACCGACGGAGTGCACACCATCGGTAAAGACAGAGAAAAAGTCACAATGATGCCCGACGAGCAGAAGACACTATTACTCGACAAACCAGAATCACAGGATGCCCGACGAGCTGAAAACAGAGTTGCTCGACGAGAAAGATCCAATGATGCCCGACGGACAGAGATCCCGAAGCTAACTGAAGTTGCACCGACGGAACTAGAAGTTGTCACCGGCGACGAACTGCAGAATTGACCGATAGAACAGAGAGATCAGAAATCACCAAATATCTAGCTGGCAGAGCTTAAAGATAGACTTAACTGATTGTTTTAATTGTTTTATTCAATCACAGTTAAGCAATTGATTTATACAGTTGGCAAGAAGATAACTACGAGATAAATTAGGAGTTAAAGCCGTAAATCAAATTGGCTAGATTATTTTTCACGCCAAGAATCAAGAATCAAGAATCACAAATAAAGGAATATCGTGTCTATATAAGAGACAAGCATAATTCATTTCCGCAAGCAATCAGATACACGGGGGAGTGAATTAAAAGAAGATGCTGAAGAGAAACTGATGAAGGATAAACTACTTCTAGTCCTGATCAATCAAGCTAAGGGAGAGCTAAAGAATTCTTCAGACACCGACGAACAGTGAAGCACAGCATCACAGAGCAAAAAGTGTGAAGTACAAAGGAATTGAATTGATACATTGATCAGAGAGGTATTGTACGTATATAGATCTGAATATCTGCAATTCAAAGTTGCATTAGAAACAGGTCATTGTGTTTCAGTTTAACCATTGAAGCATTAAGTCTCTTAACAGAGCAGGACTTAGCCGTCTTCTATAATTGAGGTATATCCTAACAGATTACCAAAAAGGTTGATTCATGACAGTAGCATCGGTCTTACCTAAAGCCTATTGACAATCTAAGAAGGAGGCTGATTCAAGGATGGTAGTAAGGTTAGCATAAAGCCTATTGACAGTCTAAAGGCTGATTCAAGGATGGTAGCATAGATGCCAGATACTAAGTGACAACCTATGTATAAAAAATCCTCTAACAAGGTCGCACTTAACAGTGTGTTTGTAAC
>MU223182.1:5022460-5033715 GCA_018584345.1 Thuja plicata | reverse complement strand
TTCCCCCCCCCCCCCCCCTCTCAATTATTACTAACATCTTCATGCACTTGGATCTTTCAAAGTGGACTTGGATTTCCGGAGGAAATTCAAGTTGACGAAGATTTTCTCTTGTAGTCTTGCAAATTTGTTCTTTCTCCTTATTCTTTGTTTTTGAACTCCATCTTGATTTTGATCCTGAATTTGCATTTTCAGCTTTGAGAATCATCCTTCTTGCCCACAAGCATCTTTTGTTCTCCAAGCTTCTCCTTCTTCAACAATTACCTTGCAAAACAAAGGAAATTTCATTAAGCTCACAAAATGATAAGTATAAACATTATTAAGGAAATCTGAAA
Organism: Thuja plicata; assembly: GCA_018584345.1. Lineage (NCBI taxonomy): Eukaryota > Viridiplantae > Streptophyta > Pinopsida > Cupressales > Cupressaceae > Thuja > Thuja plicata. Next base: position 5,033,383 of record MU223182.1, on the reverse strand, counting down.
GCTTACATGAAATTGCGTCTAGATCAACTTTTCTTCTACTAAAACAATTTGATCAAGAATTTTGACTTTCCTAAGGTCTGATTCTTAGTTTCTACCCAGATTTCTCTTTTGGCAAGTTGCAATTTTGATTTCTTCTTTTCTCCTAAGCCCAGCTCACCTCCTTTTGCAAGTTTAAGTTCTGATTTGACAAAATCAGAGAATCATCCTTCAAGGTTTCTCCAAGTTCGCCCAGCCTTGCATCAAAATCAGATTTTTATTGTTTTTTCTTTCCTCTTGCATTGAGTACCCCTCGTTTCAAGGGCGGAGGTTTTAATATGATGAGAATGAAATTCCCAAGTTTGCAAAAACTCTGCCCAAGAGCCTATATGGCAGAGATTTGGAGTTGGGAATAAAATTCCCAAGTCTTGGAAAGTTCCACCCAAGTGTTGGTGTCTCATTCATCTTCTTCATTTGCAAATTTAATCAACTTCTTGCATTCCAAAAATCTTTATGTAAGCTTACATCTTTCATTTCTCATCTCAACGTTATTGCATTTCATATTGGAGAGGTGGTGGGGGTTTTGGGATGTTGGGAGTGAGATTCCCAAGTCTTAAGAAATTCCGCCCAAGACCTCTACATGGTGGAGATTTTGAGAAGTGGGGAATGAAATCCCCAAGTCATGAAAATTTCCGCCCTGTATTGGGGTGCTCATACATTGTTTTCCTCTCATAATCTTGCTCAACTTTGCCACTCTCATTTCATTTCGAGTCCACATAAGGGATTCCAATCTAGTTTTAACCTTGAAATGCATTAAATCTCTATTGAAAACATGGCGGAAATCCCAAGATTTCCGACCTCATTTTGAGTCTGATTTCCTCTTCATTTGTTCACAAACTTGGTCTTTCCCTTTCATTTTCATCAAACTTACCCCTTCAACCATTCTTTTCCACCGAAAACTTCATCAAAATCTTGTTTATGGTAGGGCGGAGATTTCAAATCTTTGGGATTTTGCAAGGGCGGAATTCCCAAGATCTTGGGAATTCTGACCCATATCTTGCATGTTTGTTTCACCATTCTAAGTTCATGCTCATGTTTGCAATGCTCTCAAAGTTCACTCATTTATGAATTTCAATCTGATTTTGCAATCCAAGTTAGCTGAAAGGAGATTCAATTCGTTTTCATTTTCAGATTTCATTATTTTTCTCCAAGTGTTTGGTTGATTTCACCCTCTTCCCCTTAATTCCGCTCTTCTTCATCCATTTGGCACTCAACTTCCTAGGGCAGAGATTTGGAGAAGTCGGGAATAAAATTCCCAAGTTGCGAGAAATTCTGCCCAAAGGGGGGACATGGCGGAGATTTTATGTTGGGAATGAAACTCCCAAGTTATGAAAAGTTCCGCCCAAGAGGGTTGGTGGCGGAGATTTGAAGAATTGGGGATTTTGCAAGGGCGGAATTCCCAAGATCTTGGGAATACCAACCCATATCTGGCTTGTTAAAACTCCCAACTCTTCACTTCAATTTTTTAGCTTGGAGGGCGAAATGATTTATATAAAATATAACATTTAAGTATAAGTTTTCTTATACTTTAAGTTATATTTTATATAAATACAATCATGATGTTTCAAGTTCTTGGGAGTTATAATAAAGATTTTAGATTTTGGGAGTTTCTAAAAAAATCTAGACATTCAAATTTCAGGAATCAGTGCGCCTCTATCAGTGTTATCTCTCATAACCTTTCGTGACTTTCTAAGATGGAATTGAAACTAGAACAAGGATTTTCAAAAGGTTCTAACTCATTTCATCACAAATCTTTTGATTTCAACTCCATACCCTTGACTAGCTTAGCCTAGCTCTTGCCCATATCCCTGACTGACTTGACTACCTAGCGAGCCAAAGTTGCTCAAACTCATCTCTCAGACTTGGGGACTTGAAAATTGCTACCACCTAAGACCACTACTACTGCCAAAGCAAAAAAAGAGGGGGTCCCCATTTGCAACGGGGAGATGGTGTGAAAACCTCACAACACCACCCTTTAGAAGAGTCACAACTCTTCATCAATTCTTCCCATGCCAATCCTTCTTCCTTATTTTCTCCTTGTCCCCTTCCAAATGAAATTCTCTTCTCACTTTTATATCTCATGTTTGAGGGGTCCGCATATTTTCATTTCATGCCTTTTGACCGTTCATGGAACTTAATTATATTTTGATTCAATTCTTTTATATTTTAATTTTAATTTTATGTGCATTCTTTTTATATTTTAATATTATTATTTATTATTAAATCCTATTTCAAAAAGGGGACATTACAAAATTCCATTAGTTCAAGCATTTTTCTTGTATGTCGTTATCTACCTGCCCTTCAAAAGCCTTGATTTCAATTTTGACAGGGGTATGATTGGAATCTTTTACCTCAGCTTTCCACTTTCTTTCTTGGGCTGCTCCTCTCGATATGAACTCTTCCTTGTCTAAATCTTATTCATGGGATTGTTCCTCATCCACAACAAATTTCTAAGAGAGCACACCCCAATATATCCATGGATGCTTCATTCTTGGCCATGAGATTTTATTACTTCATCATGTATTCCACGCTTGTTTCCATGAGTGAGACCAACTCTCCAATGCTGTTGTGTCAAGTTTCATCTTTTCTAGCCATCTTCATCTCTTCTTGGATGTTGTTGCTATCATACATCAATACAGCAACTTCTACAATACCAAAAGATTAAACTGCTCTGATACCAATATAATGTAATTTCTCAAGTTTTTGCTGGAAATTATATGCAGATAAATTAGTAGTTACTGTTACTACTTGAAATGAACTTAAAATTGCAATGCTTGAATGTTGATTCCCAATATAATGCAAATATGCTGTTAAATATTAATGGTAAAAACAAAATGCAAACTACACTATGAACACAAGGACTTTAACCAGGAAAAGTCAGCAAGGATAAAACTAGTTTGGTTCTTGCACACTGGGACTAGTAGCTACTGATCCATTTGTGGAACTGTCAAAAACTATAATTTTCAAGGTAAAGATCAAGGTCAAGGTCACATCTTGCTTATTCATGGCTCTAAGCCACGACACCTAGAATGATCCATACTAGATTTGTTGGTGTTAAGCTCGCGTATTGGACTGCACCTGATCAACATGGTTCAGGGCTGTACCACCATATCACTTGGCTTGTTGGAACTCCCAGACATTGTTCTAATTTAACCAAACCTATTTTTGGCCAGTACATTATCTCTATTTTATTCAAGATGTTATCAAAACCAATAACAAAATTCTCAAGCAAATATTAACAAACAAATAGATGGCTTGCAATGACAAGATGAAGCTTCAAATCCCTAGCTACACCTCCTGTTCAACCAATTGTTCAGTGTTTTATATTAAATTATATTTGCAATATTCTGCTGCCAGTGGCTTGATAGGATGTTATAGCATTTATACTCCACTATTGGGGGTAAATATGCAATGGATGGTCATGGTAACAAACCAAAGATAATTTTCCAGCTAAATCTTCAACTCACAAGTCAGATGATCATGTACTTCAAAATCAGCAATTTTGTGTGATTTTCTGATTTGGGAAACAATTAATTTTCATAAGGACAGCTCTAAGAAACCCCACCAATTTAATTTTCTCAATAGGATAAGTTTCAATTGTTTTGGAATAGATGGTAAAGAATGCTTTTTTCTCTGTTCTTCCTGTCTTTCTTAAATTCAGAAAGAAATGGAAAATAATGGAATTAGGAAAAAGCATGCTTGAAGCTAAAAATAAGAGTTATAATATCAACATAAATAATCAGAATTTTCTATCAAATAGTATTTGTCCAACTGAACTTGTTAATTCTAAACTAAAATATTTACCATTTCAAGTGCTCCTCGAATAACTCCACATAAAACATTGCAGTAATAAAGGCCATGGCATGTCTCAGGTAGCTCAACAAAGTCAACAAGAGGATTATCCTCAAGGATAAGGCTGCATTCAGTACCATCTGCATCCCAGTTAGCCACAGTTGCTGTAACACCAAGGAACATTTTGAAACCTACCTGTTGGAACATTTAGACATTAAGGAAAATTTAGAATATTAAGCTAATTTCACAGTTTTTAACAGCACTACATGTTAATAATTAAGAGATGATTTACAAGATGCAGAGAAAAGAGAGAGAATACAGAATACATGGTGATCATGGTTAAGAAAAGTTAATCTGCAAGACATTTAATCAACTCACAAGAATGCAGTAAAAGGGAGTCCATGATGCAACAATTTCCAACGCCAAATCTAGTAATATTAAATATATCATCGTTAGCTTTGATAAATAGAGAAAATAAGTGCCCAGGCACAGTCTCACAGAGAGAAAATTTTATAACACATTATCATAACATTATACATAAACTTAATGCAAAAGGTAGAAGCTAGTAATTTCTTCTTCCAACAGATGGACTAGGTAAAACCAAGAAATTCCCCATAATAAATTGGATCCTTGATAGCTGGCTTATCAAGGACCCAATTGTCTGTTTGCAAAGTGGGAAGCTGTTTCAAGGATGTCTCAATAGATTTCTGAACAAGGTCTTCAAAGAGCTATTTTGTGGGTTTCAGTTCGTCTTGTTCCAAAACCATTTATAATCACTCTTGTCCAGCTTTCTGACTATTTCCACATGCAGTTCTAAGCATTTGCGGTTAAACCAAAAGTGTTTCAAGGGCTTTTGTGTAGCATCTTGTCCACTTTTTGACTTGTCTTTTTCTGGAGCATTTGTACAGAATGTAAAACAAACTCAAGGATCTTTGTGGACCAGATTTTTATAGAAGTCTAGAAGGGCATCACTGTTTTTCCCAAACAATTTCAAAGATACATAAGACCTAAAGGGAAATATTGCAGAAAGGACGTTTAAAGTGAATAGTTTCCAGGGATCTGGATCCTGTGTGACTCATGATAAAGATTTATGGTGCCTCTCCTAACTGTTTTGAAGGACTAACATCCAAAGAAAACACAGATCATAGAAAAATATGCCTTAGACATAGCCTTTAATCTACTTCTACTCTGTCAATTATATGACTCTTTCTCCCGTCTTAGTTTCTCATTTCCCAGGGGGTTTATTGGCTGTCTTCTCAGCCAATCAGTCTTTAGTGAATGCTTACAGGGCTCTCAGTAAGTGGGTAGACAAATATTTGATAGAAAATATATTCCAATATTTTTATTCTTGAAGACTATGCATCTGTCTTACTCTCATTTTCAACTAAAACATCAAACCTTGTATATGGAGAACAGGATCCTAGGCCCAATTCCTAAAAATGCTCCTGACATGGTACTTATCAATGAGGCAGCACCAAAAGAAAATGGGATATGTGTAACTACTACATCTAGAGAGATCTAAAAGGGGCATGAGTAAAAATTTTCAGGCAACTGGTGTTCAACGAGAATCTGAGCAGGAACTGGGAAGGTTCATATTAACATGGTAAAGACTGTAAGAAACAACTAAAAACACGATTCATCTAAAAATGCGTTCAATGGTTGGGTTCATGTCTTTCAGTCAATGCAATTTGATAGGAAACAGTAATGTTAAAATTTACTTGAAGAATTGTACCCACCACAATATTTTCGAACTGTCACAAAAGAGCTTCCCTCCTTTCACAGCCTCTTTACCTGATGGACTTCAATTTTCAACTTCTATTACATGGAATTATAATTACTACATCAGGGAAATATATTGACTCCATGCTTTGAGATATTTGCTTGAAAAGAATTCTCTATGTTGTTTTCATGTATTTTCCCTGGTATTTTTTGCTCAGACCTTTTCTACATTTCTTTAAACCTAGTATTTAAAAGTTCGCCAAGCATTTAATTGGCCTTTCAGGTACATTATATATCAAAACATAAATAAACTAGGAACAATAAAACACGTGTCTGCTTCTGTTATTAACAATAATCCACAGGGACCCGTCCTCTGGGTTTTTAGACACGCTCCCATCCCCAATACGGTACGAGGATTCAGGGATACCATTTTCCCGTGCCCCATCCTGTAACTCCTCCGAAAAAAACAGGAAACGTTTCTAAAACTTTGATTTTTTTTTGCTGGGCACGTGGGTATGGCTAGAGGTACCCGTTATGGCTAGCCGTACGCAACAGGCCAGCAAAAAAAGTAATGCACAAAAATGAGAAAAAACATTTTTTTAAATGCTTCTTTGGTTTGGTCGGCCCCACGTGGTCATTAAAGGCTATTAAAATATTAGAAACCCTAATGGAGAAGATAAAACAGCTAAAAAGACTTCATTTTTTGCAATTGCTAAGGAGAAGAAGAGCAGCTTGTGAAGGAGAACCAGCATTGTGAGTTTATTCTTTTTATTTTGAACGTGCAGCTCTATTTGACATTCTAAAAATAATAAAATCATGAGCAGCAGTTGGAGTGATGTGAATAGCGATAGTATGGAAGTTCAAATGGAAGAAACATCTCATAAAAATAGACCTAGTAGTATCCATTGGGGGGTCTTCAAGCAATGTGAATGTAGCAGGGGCAGCAACCTCTAACCCATTTGAGTGCCCTTCCAATATCCTCAAAGACCATGCAAAAGGCCCATTCAACCCCAAGAAACCTCTCCTACAATTTTCTACAAGAGTTGATAAAGATAAGGAAAAAAATCCAGGGGTAGTAGGGTATGGGAGTGTCATTTGTGCCACAAACAATATAGGGGCAGCTATACTAGAGTCTATTGTCATCTTTTGTGGATAAGTGGTCAAGGGGTGAAAGGTTCCAAGAAAATAGCACGTGGAAAAACTTGAGGCAACTAAATTGCATATGGAGGGTGAGGCATTAAGTAAAGGGACTTCAATAGATAATTTGCAAGCTAGTATGTCAATGACTACAAAATCCATGGATGATGCGAAAGTGCCACTCCCACTTCTAGTGACGGAAAGGCAAAGAAGACAGAGAAAAACTAATGTTGTTGATTTGTTTAATGTGCAAGGACAAGAGGTGACTAAAGCATCTATTGCTAAGTTTCTTTATGCTCATGCTTATACCATTCAATGTCTCACATTCACTATATTTTAAACAAATGTGCAAAGATATCTAAGCTGCTGGTCCCTCATTTGTTCCACCTAGAGAAACTAAGCTATCACCACCCTTCTTGATAGAGAGTACTCCAAAGTGAGTATTTTGATGGAAGATGTGAGACGTACATGGTTGAGGGACGGATGCTCCATAATCATGGATGGGTGGACCCATATCAAACATTGGCCACTCATCAATCTTGTTGTCACTAGCATAGTAGGCTCTTATTTTCTTAGAGCTATAGATTGTTCAGGGAAAAAGAAAGTATGCAGCCTTACAATTTCAATTTTGAGAGATGTTATAGAAATGGTTGGACCCTCTAATGTTGTGCAAGTAGTCACTGATTCAACCCGAGTGTGTAAGTCAGATGGATTGATGGTGGAGGATGCTTATAAACACATTTTTTGGACCCCATGTTGCATGCATGCATTGAGCAATACCTTGAAGGACATTGGGAAAATTGATTGGGTGAAGACAATGGTGTCAAAGGCTAGAGATGTGCAAATGTTCATTTGCAACCATCACACTTTTCTTGCATTGTTTAGAACATTTTTTAAGAAGGAATTCCTCAAGCCCATGGAGACTAGATATACCAGCTACTTTATTTTGTTGGAGAAGATGCTTGAGGTCTAGGAGGGTCTACAATCCATGGTGGTCAAAGCAGAGTGGGGTAGATGGCATGAAGCAAGCAAACTAGAGGGAAGAAGTGTGAAGCAAAAAATCCTTGATGATAACTAGTGGTCCACAATGAGGTAAGAAAATTGGTATTGCTGATTTCATTAAATTATTTCTGATTTTGGCATTTGCTCATTTTATTATTTAAGATGTTTCCAACTTGTAACTTGTTTGCACTTGCAGATATATTTGCTCCTTCATTGAGCCTCAGGTGATTAGATATGTTGATACTGACTCTCCTAACCTTGGAAAGATTTATAAGACCTCTGATAGCATGCTTGGGCAGATCAAGCAAGCTATTCATTGCATGGACCCTACTTTGGGATTTTATGAGGAGCATCTTAGGCCGATTGTGATGCGGCGGTGGAACATTTAGAATGCCCCGCTTCATATGGCAGCCTATCTCTCAATCCCAAATGGCATTCACCGAGACCTGGGAGAGTAGCTCCATCAAGTGATGAAGAGGTGATTCTCAAGTTTTCAATTTAAATTTTAAAGAGCAAAGTAGATCTCTTATCTCTTCATTATTTAGTAAGAGTTTTTTTGTGTTCAACTCAGGTGAAGGATGGCTTCTTTAAGGCCCTTCAAAAATGTACAATGAAGATGTTACTAAACTCCGTGCTCAATGGCTTGCATTTGTCAATCTCCGTAGTCCAACCTTTAGTAGACCAAAGGCAAGGACAGATAGAGCTACATTAGCTCAAAATGACCCTATTGGATGGTGGACATGGCATGGTAGGGATGCACCAAAGCTAAAAGTACTTGCCATTTGTCTTCTTTCACATGTTTCCAATTCTTCTGTTGCAGAGAGGAATTGGTCCACATATAGCTTTATCCAATCAGTCAAGAGGAACAACCTTACCTCTAGACGATTGGAGAGGTTAGTAGTTGTTCACAGTGCATTGCGGCTACAAGATCAGGAGACTATTGAGTATCATCTGACTCCAGCCTCACATTGGCATGTCAATCTCGAATATGCTCTGCAAACTGAGGATGACACACCTCTAGGAATGGTTGGGATTCCATTGGTTAAGGAAGACCCTCATTTTGGCAGTGACTCAAATTCTAGTTCTAATTTTGATTTTGATTCCTGGACCTACCATATATTGTTTATGGAGAGCCATATATTTTCTTAGTTATATCTTTGAAATTACGATTATTATGGACAGCTGAATATGGACTTCTATATTTATAGTGTAGTAGTTTAGTATTTACATTTTAAGTCATTTCATTATTGAAACTTGGAGCCTTTGGGCATTTTTGTTGTATGTATGCCATATATTGACAATGAAAGCATTTGAATTTTGTTAATTTGCTTATCTATTCACATGTAAAATCTCAATTCAAGTCTAATGCTATGCATTAAGCTTCTAAAATATCTACGATGAATGCTTATCAATGTTATGATATGCATATTTGAAGTTTCTCTATGGGCAGTCATTCGGAACCTCAAGGCTATCATCAAGGATTCCTTCCCCCCAGGTGGGAATCCAAACACCCCGTTGTTGTTACTAAATGACAGTTTTGTTGCCTGCGAAGTGGGGATGGCATGTTGGATTCTCTGAGTTAATTGTTGGAATGGGAACAGGTCTTTTTGGTCATCTGTAGGGCTACTTCAGGATGCCTTGGGTTCTTCTGATCTCCTATTTCTCACTGAGACACACGAGTCATGTTCGTCCTCTCCCAGGCATTGCAGGCATTTACTGGCTTTCCACTTTTAGATGAGAGACTAGGAGTTCTGGTGGGGTTTGTGGTTCTGGCAGGGTCGCTTGCCTTGTCAGCAATCATCTTCGTGACAGGATTTCAGTGTTTTTTCAGATGCCTCTACTAGATTCATGTGGGTCTAGTTATGCAACGCTACCCCCTGTATCAAAGACACCTTCATTGGTGTTTGCTACTTCCCTCTGGCATCTTCCTTCTATGTTATCCACAACAGTCACGACGATGATCCCTACACCGATCTTTAGGATAGCATCACTCATTTTTCAGCAGTCGGAGACATTCTCATTCTTGGCGATTTCAACACCAGGACCTAGCTTGCTTAGGTACCCCTTCATGACAAGGTTGTGGACTCCTTGTGCATTAACGAAATTGATCCTACTACCTAGGAGCTTCATAGATCTTTAGATGACACCTCTAGTCCCTTCACCAAATATGGTCGGCTTATCCTTCATCTCTGCGAGTCTTAGGATCTTGTGATCCTGAATGGGTCAAATTGCTTCACTTGTAGGCCCCATGGTGGTGGGGCTAGCATGGTTGATTGGGCGCTCTCTAGTCGGTCGTTCCTCCATTCCATCTGCCACTTCTCCATCACCCCCATCCCTCTTGCGAATCATGCTCTCCTCAGCCTCTCCCTCCAGTCTGTCTCTCCCCACCNCATCCCTTCCTCATCCCCCCGCCGGCCTCCCTCTACCATACCATGTTTTGGTTTGAGGATGGTGACCCAGACCTCTTCTCCCACCACCTCAGACATCTTCTCCCTCTCGTCTCCGACTTCTCTTTAGGGTGTGCTGCGTCCATGTTTGACCGCGTCTCCACCTCTCTGGGATGTTGCTCTACTGTCCTTCCCTCACTTCATCACCCCCCGGTCCACCCCCTCCAGGTTGAGGAACACTTTCCCTATGAACAAATGGTGTGATGATGATTGCAAAGCCCTCCATCAGACTATGCGCTCTGCTTTTACCTGTCAATACCCCTCCTTCACCGGGCTGAGGACTTCTTATCGCCATATCCTTCGCCACTAGAAGCGCCTCTTTATCTCCCAGCGTAGGAGAATTCTCCATGCCTCCCTCATCCACTGTTTCAAGTGCTTTTGGAGCACTCTTCTCCCTCGTCGCTCCCCCTCCACCCTGAGCTAGACCGCAACCACCTGGTTTCCCATACCTCTAAGCTTTATGATATTCCTGGCCAGCCCCTCATCCAAGTCACCACCCTCCCCTCATTGCCATATTTTCACTTGCATGAATGTCAGGAAAGCAATTAGAATCATGAACAGCAACAAAGAACCCGATGAAGAGGGGTTACAGGCTGAGTTCTTCAAGCATGGCATCCCTGTCCTAGGTTCATACTTAGATGATCTCTTCAATCGAGTGGTTTGTATCAAAGAAACGAGAATCGGAATCGTCTCGGAATCGGCAAGGCCGAATCGAATCGCGAATCGCCCATGAATCGGAATCGAATCGCCCATGAATCGGCAAATTTAAAAAACCCTTAAAATTTAGAGA
>MU223182.1:4972405-4986940 GCA_018584345.1 Thuja plicata | reverse complement strand
GAAGTCACGTATCGTGATTGTTATATACAAACAGTCACGATACTATCGGACTGTTAGTATATGACAGTCACGATAGTATCGTGACTGTCCTATTATATTAAACGGGCTTTTTAACATATGCGTTGACCATGCGATTTGTTATATGCCGACCATGCAATTTGTTATATGCCGATTACCTTGTGCATAATAATAACGATAATCATAAGCTATTCATTATGTTAATATGAACAGTCATGACTTGTCATATAACTTAATATGATGAGTCATGTCTTTTCATATTTACATCCTTTGAATTTAATATATATAGTCATTGTGTTTTGTAGAATCAATCAATCAACAAGGCAATTGTATTCTACTACAGCAATTCAGTTTTATCTTCTGATCATTATTCCTTAACAAAAACTACTCTAGGCCCTCCATTAGAAATTCCTTGCAACTCCACCTTCTTCCCATCTACCTTGAATGAGAACTCCAAACACTTGAAACTCTGGGTGTATTTGTTGAGCGTCTCCGTCCACTAGATGCCCAAAATGACATATGTATCATCGAAGTCTAACATGAAGAAGTCTTTTGTGACTATGTAGTTCCCCATGGTGATGCTCATCCTGGTCCCAAGTGTGTGTATGGTAGGAGCTGGTCTCCTGCCACCTTGACATCAAATCTCTCATGCTCAACGGTGTGCAAACCTCTCTTGGCTACTGTGAAGGCATTGATGAAGTTGAGTATGGCCCCACTATCAAGCATGATGATTATTCACTATTTGGTCTCTATGAGACTTCACCAAATTGGAATCAATAACAGACTAGTGGGGATATTTCATCTCTGAAACTGCAATCTCCCAATAAATTCCAATTTGGAATTACCGAGACAAGTAAATGCAAAGCTGATGAATGATGTCCAAATGCTCAAGAAGACCACTATAAGTATGAGGTTCACACCTCCATAACAAGCAAGTCGGACCATAATTTTAAATCAAAAGGGTGGCCCAAAGTTGGCGCCACAAGCTACAAGCAGATAGGACAGGCCTAAGGATGTGGCTAGAAACACTGCCCAAAAAGTGATCCCATTGCAACGCAAGCTAATGGTCCACGGGGATCAAATGGACCTCGCTAAAAGGAGGTTGCTAGTGAGGCCCAATAGGAGGGGACATGACAAAAGATGAGGTACAGACGGAAGAAGGCACCCAATTCAATGTTGAACTTGCCCTTAATGCTTGATAAAAGACTTGACTTGGAGCCCTGGGGTGATTCAGGAAACAACGCAATAATACAGAGTTGCAACATCTAATGAGCAAGAAAGGTATTTAAAGATATTAAAAAACAACCAGATTATTATGGCAAAGAGAACACAAAGAAGAGATAAACAATCAAAAAAACAAGCTAGAACAATGTGAAAGATTATATTACCTTAGACTATGCAAGTTTTGTACAATGATATGCAAAATCAAATGAGTATATCAACCAAAACTGAAACTAACTCAGCAAATAAAAGTGTTTTCAATGAAATGATATTGTGCAAAGTTATACATGTGTGCAAGATAAAGGGAGGCTTGTTTTCTCACCTTATGCCAGTTGATGTTCATGGCAGTACCACAGAACTAGTGTCCAGAAAAAGAATGATGCTATTAATATTCCATGACATTGCATGTGACAAGTTAGGCTCAATGGTTTCAAGTTTCAACCATGTGTTTAAGACCATGTTGCAAAATGCACTTAATTTGACATATCACCATGACACCACAACAATTAAGCTCTCATGTCCTCTTGGATCAAGATCTTGAAAATAGGGTATCCAGGATGCTAAACTGCTGAGTTGGGTGAATTCCAATCTGCTGCAATCTCTTTTAGATGAAAGACATGGCACCAGTAGTTCTGCTTATGCTATCTCAACAATGCAAGACCCGTGGCAACATATGCCCACTTAAATGTGGTGAAAACTGCCCTTACGACTGGCACACAACAAGTGACATTAAATTCAAGTAGCAAATTCACAATGCACGAAGATATTCATAAATAGATCAGGGCATTCATCATCAGCTGGACATGTTGACTCTGCAGAAATGCAAGTGCAAGTTCAAGTCCAGTATGATGACCATACCTGACAGGCTTTATGAAGAGAATAGTGCTAGAGTATCCCTGATGAATGGGTGTCACCAAGTTTAGGAGAGCTTATGAAAGATAGTGAAATTGATAACAACCAATCCCACTCTCCTGGACAGATTCACTTCCCCTAGCACTCAATCTTGCTCTGCTGGGTATTGGTAAAGTCCAACTAAGAATATATACTCTCATTTCCTGTTTTGTTTTCTAGTGCTCTTCTTTAGCTCCAATCATTATTTGGCATACAATATTGGAGGTAGCCTACAAAAAAGTAGCCTTCTGAGACTTATTGATTCAATGGTTTTGTTGGATCCATTTGTGTCGGGAAGACCAGAACTGTTTCAGGTTGCAGCCTCTATAGAAATATAGGATCTAGAGGAAGCATTTGCAGTTGATCTACCCTCCCCAACTTTTCTTTGTGGAAGAGATTTATTGAGCAAATTGAGACCTAATGCCAGTTTTTTATGTACGAACTCCTGGATCATTTGCAAGGTATAATGTTTTATTTCTGTGTATTTTGAGATGGCAATGCTTAGAAGTTAGAAGCAATTTTGGTATTCTGAGATGTGCACTGGTCAGATGTACATAAAATGGCTTCCAGACAATTTTTTAATGGATCAGAGGTTTACATCTGGAGCTGTGAAGAGATAACAGACTCAACTGCATCCTCTTGTCAAGCAGTGTTAATCTTGGACCAGAACTGGATGGTGTTTGCCATTACAGGGCTCAGAAGTTCCAATATTTCAGTATGGTGTTTGTAATCTGTATATTTGTCTCGTGTGAGACACCCTCTAAGCAATGGCAAGTCGAATAGAACAGTAGAAAGATCTCCGTATGTACTTCTTAAGCTATGTAACAACATAGCAATAGCTTCTAATCTCTGTGAGACATTAAATATGGTTTATTTGCAGAATATTTGGAAAATGCCCTGTTTATCAAAGTCCTGCAATTTGTTCCCTCGGATTTATCATTTGTCACTAATCTGAGAGTACTAAGTTGTGCTCATTTCTTGAAAACAGAGCTCTGTGGCTACTTTTTCTTTAAGATTGCCAATCAAAAAAGTTCAGAAGTTACCTTTGCAATAACATCTGTTGTTTCTTTGAAGTCCACACATCTTGTAACATTTGCTTTCGCCAAGAATTCATCAATTAGACGGATTCCAATATTATAACCCCTACAGTGTAACATGTCAACAAAAACAACTAAATGTAAACTTTCCAACAATGTATTTGTGGACATCTCTATAAAAACATCAGAAAACAAAGTTTACTAGACTGCAAATTGTAAAATGTAACAAAATATTGAGAGTATATGTGGAGAAAAAAGGATGACATGAATAAGAAATGACAAAAAAGAAGATGAAATGAAAAGTTTATGGAATCAGATTGTAGACACTAAAATAATTCCTCTTATTATCATATTAACTATTGACATTCTCTAAAATTATTATCATTATTCATTAATCATAATCATATTAGTGATTATTCACATTAACATTCATTATTAATTATCCAATATTAATATTAATTATTGTCATTATCCATTTTAATCATTTAACTAAATAATTCTTTATTGTTTAATTAGTGTGAGTTGAATATTCATTTTATATAAATTAATAAAATTCCTAATATCTCCTTACAATTTAAGTCATTGTTCAAATTAGCAACTTCCTCATAAATTTCTCCCTTTAATGAAATAATAAATTCATTATTACCCCTCATAAGGTCAAAATGCAAATTTACCTCACCAATTTGAGTTCACTAATCTATCTTTCCAAACTAACTCCTCGACTACTGGAATTAACTCTTGATCTCTAATGGAATCTCCAATGTCCATCCAATCTTTCAAAAACTTCATAAATTCATCCATTCACACATAATTTTCAGAACAACAAATCTTTATACAAAATCACTCTCATTTTTCTCACTCAAAAATCATTAAGGTTATGCTACTATGTTAAGCATCCACATTATTCAAGAGCAAATCGATTCAATACACTCAATTTAAGGCTTGCAGTTAAATATGAAATTGGAATTTAAATTCATATTTTTTATTCTTATTTCATATTTCAAATTTTTAAATTGCATACAATTTGGGGAACCTAATTGTAACATACAATTGTCTTCATCTAATCTGGGTGTTTGTGAGTTTTTGGTGGTTTGATCTTATAGGTCTTCAACCTTATTGGAGGGATTTGAAAGTGATATCATACAAGGACCTTGTAGCTCTAAAATGGACATCAAAGTTGAGTCTTAAGGTCTAAGACAAAAAATTATGAATAATATGACATGTTTTGGTGCAAGAAAACATTTTTAACCAAAAAATAAATAATGTGCTCTTTCTTTAGTAATTTGTACATTTGTATGGATTTTTACTTTTCAAACTATAATTTGATTGCTGCACATTTTAAATTTTGTTAAAAAATATTTTCACTTCCCTTCTTACGGGTTCGGGTACGAAGGACGGGTTCGCCAGTACGGCAAAATTTTGATAAGAGGTTTGGGTTCGTTTGGGTTTGTTAGTACAAAAACATGTAAAAATTATATATACATATTTATGCAGGATAGAAGCATGAGTTAAGATTACAATGTCACATAGTATCATAAAATCATTTAAACAACAAAAACACTTGTAATCATAGCATCATGAATCATGATCATACCATCATATACTTCAAGTTCAACATCAAAGATTCAAAACATTAAAATTAAATCATAACATCAGTTCAAGTATCATTGTTTGAAATTCAACTAATGGATTAAAATTTTATTGATATTCTATTCTTCTTCATCATCTTCTTCTTCTTCTTCATCTTCTTCTTCATTGGCATTAGTTGACTCACAAATAGAGCTAAGGCCAATGGGATTAGTTGCACCAATAATAGTATTGGCGTCAAAATCTTCACATTCATCAAGTGCAAGCCGAGAAGTGGAAGCATCCAAGTCCGCAAGCTCTGTATTTATATCCCACCTCTGTGTATCCCCTTCATTGTATTATTTACTCTTGTGTGAGACGAGACGCAAGTTGTAATGCACAAATACCAAGTTCTCCGCTCTTTTTTATTGCAACCTATTGCGCTTCACTGAGTGGATGAACGAATATGTGCTCCAATTTCTTTTTGCTGCAGATGAACTAGCAACCTATGAAGACAAGACAAAGTAAACAATTAAAATAAAATTATTAATCATATAAAATAAAAATTACTTGCTAGTCATGAAAATAAAGTAAACTAAATTTTTTTAAATAAAACTTACTTGCAAGGGGCTGCAACATTTGGAATCTTTGGCCATGGAGGTACCACCAACTATGAGCATCCTTCCTAAACCGATGACGAAGAGCATCATTACTTAGACCTCTTGCATTCACAAACTCTATGAACTCGTCCATAATCACATCTCGCATATCGTCATTAGGAAAGATTCTTTCAAACGTTTCCTTGTACCCATCAAACACTTCTACATCTCTATAGGGTGGCAGCCTTCCTAGTTGATCAGTATAGTGGGTGCTATAGTATTTGGGCCTCAATGCATAGGCAAGCAAATGTAGAGGAGTGGTCATTTTGTTCCATCGTTCTACAACAATTTCTTGCAATTATTTGAAAGTCTCTTGGGAATTTTTCTCTTTTTCATTTACAATTTGCTTGATCTTCTCAAGCATTGAGTCTATGCCATCATAGATCTCTCCAAGGCAAGGCCTATCCATGTCAGTGTATCTAAGCACGCTCATAGGCTCGGTGAACTTAATGAGATATTCCACACGTTCCCACCATGAGTCATCCAATATCCTTTGCTTTATTTTGGTTGCCCTCTCACTATTGCTTTGCCTCCATATAGCCCAATTGTTGTTGATTACCATACTCCAAAGTGCCTCTTTCACTTGCACAAGTCGTCTCAAGACGATTAAATTTGATGTGAAATAAGTCTCAGCAACCTGTAACATAAATTAGAGCCAAAAAAATACAACTATTAGATACATACTTTAAAAAAGAATACACCTTACACAATCAAAATATGAAAATCAGAAATTGTAAGATACTAATTTTTTTTTAAAATTAAATTACTATCCTGAGTTCAAGTTCACTTACCTTCAGTAGCTCCAAACGTGAGAACGTCTGGAATATTCCTTGAGTCATGTAGTGGTTTGTGATGAACATCTGGATGTCCTCAGCCTCTGCATACACCTCTTTGATCCACCCAATTTTTTTCCCAATCTTTTGTAGCATAAGATTGAGTGAATGGACCGCACAAGGTGTCCAAAAGATATGTTGATATCGCTCTTCAACAACAAACCAGCAGCTCTACAATTATTTGCGTTGTCTGTTATGACTTGGACAACATTTCTAGCACCCACTTGTTCAATGGCAGAGATGAGAATATTAGCAATAAATGGCCAATCGTTTACTTGCCCCTCACAATCCACGGATTTCAAAAACATTGCCCCTTTAGGGGACATAGCCAAGACATTGATCAAGGGACGATTCTTGCATCTTTCCACCCATCGGAAACAATTGATAGCCCTGTCTCAATACATGAATCCCTTACGGGCTTCGATTGATATCAATCCCCTTGACGTCTTGATCCAACAAGGTGGTTCGTACTCTCATAACCGGGGCCCTTATACCCTCTTGAAGCTTCATTGGCACTTTTCAACATCTTCCAATATGGAGCGAACAACACTAAAAGGCAACCCATTTGCAAACAAGCATCTTGCCACATCAATGTCGGAAATTTCCCAACTCTGATTTTGAAATGCAATTTCTAGTGGTCCCTTTCTTTTGTGTGTAAGGGGTGCTTCACTTTCAGAATCAAGGCCAACTAAGGTAGTATAGAAAGGGTGGTCTTCTATCACAACATTTGTAGAGGGGGGTGGCATTCCCTTTGCTTTTTTGTTACTTTTACTGCCAATGGTTGTATTTTGCCTAAGTTCTTCTCTCTCTTTTGTTGCCTCATGCTCTGCAATATATTTTAATACTATTGCATTTGGGATAGGTGCAGCTTTTTTTCCAGGGCATTTTTCGACTCCTTTTCCAAGGAATCCACACAAATGGGCTACCACACAATAATATGAACTATTCCTTTCTACATCACAACCCCGACATTTCCAACAGAATGCACCACCTCCTAGAAGGGGTCTTATAATATCAACATACTTCCACAAAGGAGAATCAGAATGAGGTTCTACTCTTTGGTCGGTATTGCCTACTGAGGAAGAGGTAGATGTCATTGTAGTTCCTTTTCCTATGGTAAGAAATTGTATACATATTCAATATTAAAGCAAGAGAATGAAAAATTCTGGAAAAAAATTGGTAGGTCTTATGGACAATGAAAGAAATGAAAAAAATAAAAAACTTACCTCTTCCACTCATTGTAAGCTTGCAAAGGTGTAGGAATGAGGCACAAACACTTGAAGAAGATCCACAAATCAATCTTCCAACTCCTTGCACAACCAAACGCTTGCTCAACCACCTATTTGCTCTTGCTCAAGACAAAATAACCTATTTGCACACCACAAATGACAATGAGAAGTCAACATAAGCGTTTCAAATCCACGTTTTAGGGTTGTGGATGTCAAAATATTATAAAATTTGCAAAAGAATCACTTAAACGCCATCTGCGGTCCCCAGTTACCCCAAGTTCGAAGTTGGTTTGTCGACTGGGCAAGTGGTCTGCCTGGGTCCGAACTTCCCGTGGCCTGGTTTGAACCAGCCCTCAGTGGATGGGACCCTATCCAAACCCACAGACGGACCGGACCATGACCACGAACCAATTCGAACTTTGCCTGGTTCGGCGTCCAATTTGGGCGAACTGGACATCCTAGCTTAAATCTATTATTCATAGAGGATTAACTGCCTAGCTAAGACCATCAGCCCCCCTCTTTTTAGTCCATAAAACAACATTGTTGATTCAAAATTGCATAATTGTTTCCTTGTCTGTAGGATTTTCAATTTTTTGCAAGCACTGAAAACATGACTCAAAGAGCTTTTCTGTGCATAAGGTAATTTTTGTAAATTCTATCCAAAGTTTTAGGTAGAATTGTTCAAAGTCAGTCTTTATTTTCAATCTTTAAATGCTAATAACTTTTGCAAATAATGAAATTCAAAGAGATTGTGTTTTAAATGTCATAGAAAATCATGCGAAATGATGTGATGACATTTATTTTTCTATATGCTAACAATTGTTTCTAATTTTTAGGAATTTGTATTTCATTTCTAATGTTCTGTCCTTGCAACAAATCATGTGTCCAAGACTTTGATCTTTGAAAGCTACCTTGAAAGTATTGAAAACGATGTCTCTTGTAAGTCAAAGAACAAATTTTAAAACTAATAGTCCCGTGGTTTTGCAAGCCAATCTAGAAAAGAGTTTGTTTACAGACCTTTTTTAATTTATGTTTGTCTTGTCTTCTTTTTGTGTGTTTGATCACCATTGCTTTGGGGATTAAAATTCACTTTCACACTTCAACTTAGTTTAATATGATTTACCATTGTCTTTTAATCCTACAAAAGTAGGGTGCATATGCTCTTCTCTCACACGTTTTTCATGATCTTGAAAATCATAAAGACACACACACACACGAGTGGAGGGCTTTATTTAAAGTTCAAAATTTGTAGTTTTGGTTGACTCTAGAAGTACTCATAACTTCTTGAATTTAAGCTCATCCCCTGCCCTGGATTTCAAATATGCAGTATCCTCCCTTTGACATTACTACTGTTGATGGATCCCAACTTCACTGTCGTACATGCATTTAAGAGCCATCCTATGCATGAAGACTTATTCTGTGAAATCTGATTTCTATATTGTGTCATTAGGTGGTGCCGGTATAATTTAGGGATACAACATTTAAGACTACTTGGTGATATTAAATATGAACTTTTGCGAGTTGTCTATAAAGTTCAAGCAAGGTTCAAAAAAATACTAAATTTACAGGTTTAGACCTACAAAAAGTACGCTGCTTTCAGCACATAAGTTGAAGAAAGAGCTGAAAAGAAAAGCCCCTGGTTATGTGGTCCAATGCAGTGCCCTGAAAGGGCTACATCAATCCAACAAAACAGCAAGACTAGAGTACACAAAGCCTGTATGTGCCTTATTGCAGCGGTTTTCAGGTGTGTTTAGAGGACTTCCAAAAAGTCTGCCACCAGATAGGGGTAAATAGCGCATCATTGAGTCGAAGGAGGAAACCAACCCAATCATCAGCCAACCCTGCCAACACCCAAAAGGATTCAAGGGTGAAATTGAAAAAGTGGTTCAAAAGCTTTTGCAAATACGGTATTAAGCCAAGTACAAGCCCATTTGCTGCTCCCATGGAATTAGTATGCAAGAAAGATAGATCATATTGCATGTGTATTATTATTGACTATCATGCTCTTCACAAGAGCACAATCAAGAACTGAATCCTGATTTCCTGAGTTGAAGAGTTGATTGCTGATCTGCATGATACAGTCTTCTTCTCCAAAATTGATCTTACGTCACGATACAATCAAATTTTCAGGCAAGCTGAAGATATGTGCAATACCAGTTTCGGATGTTTATTATAAATATTTCATCATGTCATTTGGCTTGATGAATGCACCTTCCACTTTCCAATCTACCATGAACAATGTATTCCAACTTTATCCGGATGTGTGTTTGTTTCTTTAAGGATATATGGTTTACAGCAAAAGTCTACAAGAATACATGCAGCGGTTTTACAGCCTTGATTATCTTGGATACTCAATGACTCTTTGCAAAAGAGAGCAAATGCACCTTTGCAACCAGTAAGTTATTATAGCTTAGGCACATCATCAGCAAAGAGGGAATCAAGGTTAACGATACACAGATTGAAGCCATACAGGATTGGCCAGAAGAGAAGAATATAACACAGCTATAAAGTTTTCTTGTATTGTGCAGAGGTTCACTGAGGAGTTTTAGCACTTGGTCACGGTTCTTACAGATTTGACAAAGAAAGATCAATTTTCCTTGAGTGATGCTGTTAGAACACCTATTGACGAGCTGAAAAGGGTAATGTGCACTTGTCTAATTATTGTATACCTTTTTTTCAGTCACACTTATCATTCAATGCAATGTTTCAGACCTAGCAGTTGATTCAGTTTTAAAGCAGCAAGGAAGGTGTTAATGGGTGTTTTATGACCACACCAATACAGAATAAAGTGCCAAAGACACTCTATCCTCTCTTGAACAAAGACACCATGTATGCTAAGATTGTAGAGAAGATCATAGAGGCGACTCCAAGATTCCAACTATGAACTTGTGACTTTAGTGTGGAGATTCGCTCGTTTGGCTTGATGTATGCTAGCTATGCAAGCGGACTCTACCATCCTCAATTGTAAGCATCTATAATTAGATGCTCAATTAAGCCCCATTGGTGTGTTCTTGAGATTTCATGTCCGTTATGCTTGATCCAGCCCTGCAGCACCTACATTACGGCTTTCTTTCCATCATCCCAATTCCCAAATTCAATTTTGGCAAAAAGAGGGCACCCAGGACAACCTCTTCCCTTATTTTCTCCCTGAAATTTGAATCGAGGGCCCGTCTCATTGATTTAGCAGGATTTCTAAATTCTTGTCGGCCTCCTTAGAGTTTTGAACTCCGAAATGTTGTGAAAAGTATAAAACAACCTATGTCTCCTCATTTGGACATAAGACAAGTTGGAATTGAAGTGTTCTTCTACAATTTCGCATTCCAAGCATCCAAGATCAAGATTTCAAGCATTTTCCAAGCATCCAAAGCATCTTTGAAGGCAATCTTCTCCATTATAGCAAGCTTATCTCCCATGATGGCCAAATAGAGGAGACCTCAATCAAGTAAGAAGATCCTTTGTCCGTCCACATTCATGTTGGATGATATCAGAATTGGGTACTACTGATGTTGTTGGCATTCATGTTTTGTCACTGATATCAACATATGTTTCTGTGAAGTGAACATATTGGTTATTACTATTGTATGATGACTGACAGAAGTGTACGGACATTGTATGGATGAAGCAGAACAATCGAAGACAAGGATATGAAGAAGGATGTGTGATTACCTTATTCCTAAGGTCGTTTGGCTTAATATTACATATTGGTGATGTTACAGATGTTTAGTGAAAACTGGTCTCTAGACTGTGACAGTGATACTTGACAGAGCAGGTCTCTATGTTTTGGGTATATCTTACAGGCGAAGATGATTCAGGTTATGCGAACTTAAGGGATGACAGAGGACACATTGAGGAATGTTTGTTGTTGATCGATAGTTGTGAGCTTGTTAGTGACGTCAGCTATGGCGTGTATGATGGAGGAGACCTATTTGGGGCCGACTTTAGAGATGTAGCGTGTATTATGGATTGTGAGCATGGATTGCGGATCTTGGAGTATATCTCATGTATTATAATTGATGTTTACTTGTTTTAGGTACCTTGTGTATCTTAGCAAGGGGTTAAATAATTAATTGTATATTGGGAAAGCTTAATTGGCCGACCTAATCAATTATTGTAATAGGGTATATATGAGAGATCTTTTCTTTTGAAAAGGAGGTGGTAGTATGTGAGAGTGATGTGAAGATAATTAAAAGGCAAAGAAGTGTGGAAGCTGCGAAGCTTGATTGGTTGTTAGATGTAGAGCAGAGTTTGTGATTGGTGTACTTTATTGGAACTGAACAAGCAAAGACAGTTGCTATCAGACAGTTCACTGGATTGTATATTTCTTATATACACTTGTTCGGATTGTTAATCCTTGAGGGTGGCTTTAACCTTCTTTGGGCAGTGTGCCTGGGCAGTGATCACACTGTTACTCTTGATTCCTAACAGGGTCTGTCCTTTACCATGGACTATGTATTGCAATGTTGTAATAAGCTCCTAACAGGGCTAAATCTTTTAATAGGGATACTATACTCTCAGTACATCATTTGTAAGTGTTAATTCCCACCGGGGTTTTATCTTTAACAGGGTTTCCTCGACAACAAGAATTGTGTTATTGTGTTGGCATTTACTGTGTTATCATTTGAATTATAGTTTTGGTTTATAAAGTTTAAAGTTTAATAATCTGTATCACAACTGATTCACCCCCCCCTCTCAGTTGTGCTTGTGGACTGTTATTCCTAATTGGTATCAAAGTTGTTGGTCCTTAGAGAGAAAGCTTAACAGCTTGAGGTGATCCTGAAGATGTCTTACTATAGGAAGGATAGTCTGAAATTTGATCCTGAAAACTTTGACAGTTGCAAGAACAAGATGAGAACACATTTGCTATGTTTGGGAATCGACTACTGGATGATCACAAAAAGAAAGGAATAGATAAAGACTGAGGAAGAATTGGATAAAGCCACTAAAGATGAAAAGTAGTTGTTTTCATGTAATATGTCACAAGGGAATCATTGATCAGCGCACTCTCTGAAGGCAAATTCACAAAAGTAAAGACTTAGATTCTGCACATGAGATTTAGACAAGATTGGAAGCACTGTATGAAGGAGATAAGTTTACAAAACAAGCGAAGCTACAAAACTGGAAGACAAAGATCGAATCATTGAAAATGAAAGATGATGAAAACATTAGAGCATATGCGCAGAGAACTACTTAAGTGGTTACTGGCATTAGAAACTCTGAAGGTACTTACAGTGAGGAAGAAGTGATTGCGAAGATACTCAGATCTCTGACACCTGCATACAGAACTAAAGTACAAGCTATAGAGGAGATTATACCTTTGACACCAAACTTCAATAGAGAGATGTTGATTGGAAAGCTAACTACTTTTGAGGCCGCAGAATTGGGAGATTCTTTACCTAAAGTTGAGTCAGCATTCAAGGCGACTGTGCATAGAAACAAAAAGACCTTATCTGGAATTGCGAGCACCAACAATAGTGACTTGAGAGAAGAACTTGGAGACTATGTTGATGAATGGGAACAGATACAGGAGGAAGAAAGAAAGCTAGATGAAGTGGTAACACTAATTGCTAGAAGAGAAAAGAGAGGTAAGGGTAAATTTGAAGGCAAGTTACCTTTGAAATGTTTTTCATGCAACAAGATTGGTCATTTTGCATCTCGATGTCCTACAATGGTTCCAAAACATAAACCTAAGTTTTACAAATCAAAGTATTCAAAAGACAAGGAATGTTATTATGCTAGTGAAGGCGTTTCTGATGATGATGTTGACTATGATGAAATTGGAATTATTGCTATTAAGGATGATGAACCTATACATGAAGAATAAACCTTAGTATCCCGTGTTGAAAAGAAATTTGAATGGGTTATAGATAGTGGTTGTTCACATCATATGACTGGAGATAAAAACAAGTTTGTTAGTCTGAAAAGATATGATGGTGGTGTTGTTAGATTTTGTGACAATACTCCTAAGCTTATCATTGGAGTTGGATCTATTTCTCTAGATGGAAAGACTAATACTGACAATGTACTGCTTGTTGATGGACTTAAGCATAATTTGTTGAGTGTTGGACAGCTAGTGGACAGAGGTTATCAACTGAAATTCATTGATGGGAAATGTTCTATCAGAAGTAAATTGGGAGACTTGATCGCATCTGGTACTAAATCTAGAGGTAATGTATTTGAATTGAATACATCTGAAGCTTCTTGTTTTATTGCGAAGGTTGATGACAGTTGGTTATGGCATAGAAGATTTTGTCATGTTAACTTTGATAACATTGTGAAGGCAAGTATGACTAATGCAGTAAGAGATCTACCCATGATTGTGAAACCATCTAACATTATGTGTAGAGAATGTGTTATGGGGAAGCAAACTAGAAGCAGTTTTAAAAGCAAATCTTATTCAACAAAAGGGAAGTTGGATCTGGTACATACATATCTGTGTGGTCCTACAAGAGCAAGATCTTATTATGGTGAAAGGTATTTTATACTTTTTGTTGATGACTTTTCTAGAATGGTGTGGGTCACATATTTGAGAGAGAAATCTGAGGCATTTGACAAATTCAAGTTATTCAAAGAAAAAATTGAGAATGAATCTGGCTTGAAGATAAAATGTTTGAGATCAGATAGAGGTGGTGAGTTTACTTCAGATCTATTTAATACCTACTATGAAGAGCATGGAATGTTTAGACAAACATCTGTTCCTAGGACACCACAACAGAATGGGATAGCAGGGCGAAGAAACAGAACAATATTAGATGCTGCTGGAAGGAAATGTATCACATATTCATTGGAGAGAAGCTGTTGGTGCTGCTGTGTACACGTTGAACAGAATTCAGATCAGAGAAGATACAAGTAAGACTCCTTATGAATTATGGTTTGATCATACTCCTACTGTAAAATATTTCAGAATATTTGGAAGTAAATGCTATATCAAAAGAGATGATGAGATAGGGAAGTTTAATGCTAGAAGTGATGAAGGTATCTTCCTTGGTTATTCTACTAAGAGCAAAGCATATAAATGTTTCAATATGAGATTGAGGAAGTTGATTGAAAGCGCTAATGTGAGGATAGATGAAAAGTTTCAAAT
>MU223182.1:4921484-4972355 GCA_018584345.1 Thuja plicata | reverse complement strand
ATCTTCCTTGGTTATTCTACTAAGAGCAAAGCATATAAATGTTTCAATATGAGATTGAGGAAGTTGATTGAAAGCGCTAATGTGAGGATAGATGAAAAGTTTCAAATTCAGGAAAGAATGTATGACTATGGACAAATAGCAGAGATAAAAAAGGTCACTACTAAACCTGAAGAACCTTTGATGGTTGATGATGAGATTGAAGATGAATCAATTGAGCTTACTGAGACTCCTAAGACTCCGAGGTATGTTAAGAAGAACCATCCTGAAAATCAAATCATTGGTAATGCAAGTAAAGGAACAATGACAAGATCTAAAGAGATGAAATTTGTTTGATTTCTCAAGTTGAACCGAAAAATACTGATGAAGCATGTAGAGATGAATCTTGGACTAAAGCTATGCAGGAAGAACTTGAACAGAACAAGAAAAACAATACTTGGGAATTGGTTCCAAGACCTAAAAACAAAAATGTGATAGGAACTAAATGGGTTTTCAGAAACAAAATGGATGAGGAAGGAACAGTGGTAAGAAATAAGGCTAGACTGGTTTGTAAAGGCTACTCGCAACAAGAAGGCATAGACTTTGAAGAAACATTTGCTCATGTTGCTAGGTTGTAAGCTATGAGATTATTTCTTGTTTATGCTGCACATAAAGATGTGGAATCTGCATTCTTGAATGGAGATTTGGAAGAAGTATACATAGAACAACCTAATGGATTTCCTTTGACAGAAAATGACGACATGGTTTGTAAGTTGAAGAAAGCATTGTATAAAATGAAACAAGCACCGAGAGCATGGTATACAAGACTAGACGTGTATCTACTTCGTCTTGGTTTCAGAAAAGATAATGCAAACAGTAATCTATATTTAAGAATTGGTGAAGATGGAATCTTAATCGCAGAAGTTTTTGTTGATGATATCATTTTTGAAGGCAATGATAAAAATGAGTAAAAAGTTCTCTAAAGAAATGGAAATGAATTTGAAATGTCAATGATTGGTGAGATGAAATTTTTTCTTGGTTTGCAAATTAATCATAGTAAGAATGGTATTTTTATATCTCAGACCAAGTATCTTAAGGAAATGTTGAAGAAGTTTGGAATGGAAGATTGTAAACCTGTTGGGACACCCATGATGACTAGTTACAAGCTGACTAGTAATGATGAGACTCAAAGTGTTTTTCAGAGAAAGTACAGATCGATGATTGGTGGTCAACAATATCTAACTCACACTAGACCAAATATTTCAATGTAGTTGGAATTGTGGCAAGATATCAAGCAGATCCTAAAGAGACACACCTTGCTGGTGTGAAAAGAATTTTCAGATACTTGAAAGGAACAATAGAATATGGATTATGGTATAAAAAATCAGATGACTTTATTTTATAGGCTTACACTGATGCTGATTGGGTAGGTAATGTGGATGATAGAAAGAGTACAAGTGGTGGAACATTTTTCCTTGGGAAAAGGTTGGTTTCTTGGTTAAGTAAGAAGCGAGACTGTATTGCTCAGTCTACTGCTGAATCAAAGTATGTTGTTGCTGCTATAAATTGTACACAAGTTGTTTGGATGAAACAAATGTTGAAGGGCATTGGAATAATTTTTGAAGAGTCAGTGGTTATTCATTGTGATAACACTAGCACAGTGAATATGTCGAAGAATCCTATAATGCATTCAAAGACTAAACATATTTCCATTAAAGTATCATTTCTTGAGGGACAAGGTAGCAGAGAAAGAGATTAGACTAGAGTATATTAGCACAAAGGAACAGATAGCAGATATATTTATAAAACCTTTGTCAAAAGATGCTTTCGAATATCTCAGAAGCATGCTTGGGGTAAGAGCCCCTCCCAGTGGTAATTAATTGATGCAGGCATGCATCAGTCCAGTGGCTTTCAGAGCTATATCATTTTCTGGACTTGATGTATGGATCTACTCCTTAGGGGGAGTGTTCGCAAGAACACTATGGAGCACATTTGGTGATTTTGCACCTAGTTGTTAGACACGAAGATTTGAAAAAGCTACACCTTACAAAAGATTACAGAACAATTATGGCACCCTTTGCCATTGTTGCCAAAGGGGGAGAGATTCTATGTTGAAAATCCCTATTATTTTAGGGAGATTTGTGTTGAGGATATTGAGAAGATTGTATTGAGAGTATTTTTTAGGTTGATGAATTTTCCCATATGTTGCCATCAATGCCAAAGGGGGAGATTGTTGGATGATATCAAAATTGGGTACTACTGATGTTGTTGGCATTCATGTTTTGTCACTGATGTCAACATATGTTTCTGTGAAGTGAACAGACTGGTTATTACTATTGTATGATGATTGACAGAAGTGTACGGACATTGTACAGATGAAGCAGAACGATCGAAGACAAGGATGTGTGATTACCTTATTCCTAAGGTCGCTTGGCTTAATATTGCATATTGGTGATGTTACAGATGTTTTAGTGAAGACTGGTCTCTGGACTATGACAGTGATACTTGACAGAGCAGGTCTCTGTGTTTTGGGTATATCTTACAGGCGAAGATGATTCAGGTTATGCGAGCTTAAGGGATGACAGAGGACACATTGAGGAATGTTTGTTGTTGATCGATAGTCATGAGATTGTTGGTGACGTCAGTTGTGGCGTGTATTCTGGAGGAGACCTATTTGGGGCCGACTTCAGAGATGTAGCGTATATTATGGATTGTGAGCATAGATTGCGGATCTTGGAGTATATCTAATGTATTGTAATTGATGTTTACTTGTTTTAGGTACCTTGTGTATCTTAGCAAGGGGTTAAATAATTATTTGTATATTGGGAAAGCTTAATTGGCTGACCTAATCAATTATTGTAATAGGGTATATATGAGAGATCTTTTCTTTTGAAAAGGAGGTGGTAGTATGTGAGAGTGATGTGAAGATAATTAAAAGGCAGAGAAGTGTGGAAGCTGCAAAGCTTGATTGGCTGTTGGATGTAGAGCAGAGTTTGTGATTAGAGTACTTCATTGGAACTGACCAAGCAAAGACAGTCGCTATCAGACTGTTCACTGGATTGTATATTTCTTATATACACTTGTTCGGATTGTTAATCCTTGAGGGTGGCTTTAACCTTCTTTGGGCAGTGTGCCTGGGGAGTGAGCCCACTGTTACTCTTGAATCCTAACAGGGTTTGTCCTTTAACAGGGACTATGTATTGTAATGTTGTAATAAGCTCCTAACGGGGCTAAATCTTTTAACAAGGATACTATACTCCCAGTACATCATTTGTGGGTGTTAATTCCCACTAGGGTTTTACCTTTAATAGGGTTTCCTCAACAACAAGTATTGTGTTATTGTGTTGGCATTTACTGTGTTATTATTTGAATTATAGTTTTGGTTTATAAAGTTTAAAGTTTAATAATTTGTATCACAACTGATTCACCCCCCCTCTCAGTTGTGCTTGTGGACTGTTATTCCTAACAATTCATTCATCCATTCTTCAAGGCAAGAAACAATCAAGCATATCAACATTGAAGATCTTTAAGGAGTATTCATGGATCTATGCATTTGTGAAAGACATCTTTGATTCTTCTTTACATTCCAAGATTTAAAGTTAACATACAACTACATTCAAGCAACATACAAGCATCTTCTTAGACATCACAATCTCAATATCGGTTTATGGAAGTATATGCATTTACAAAGTAGATCTAATATTTAATTTACATTTACAAACTTTCCTTTCATGCAATTTCATTTCTATTTCAAGGTTGATTCCTCAACCAAGGTTTGACTAAGGCAAACCCCTTTCTACCCAACATTTTCCCCATTTTTTTCTATATGCAGGAATAGGTGGCATTCGCATCATTTTGGATCTAGAAAGTACAGGACCTGACAGACAGTTTGCAACTGAGTTCAATGAAAAGCATTGGGAACAGGACACCCAGGAACCCTCTTCTCGGGAACAGGACGCCTCAAGCAACCTAATCCCTGCAAAACAACATCAAACTGAAATCACAAGTCGGTGGTATTTTCTAGTTATTGTTTTTGCTACCCATATGGAGTTGTCTGTTTTCTATCAATCTGAATATTCTGCAACTTGTCATTTTGCCTATTTTGTCTCCTATCTTGCATTGGTTAATCATATCTCCCTAATAAATTCTCAAATTTCCACAAAAATGAAGGATCGTTGTATCCGCCTAGCCCTTAAGTCCTACTTGGGCCTAGTGGGTCATCTTCCTTTCGATTTGTGCAATAATAAAGAATTGGTTAGGTGTTGCACTAGGGAACCACTCTAGAAACCCTTGTTTGTCTAACCACATTATTTTTCTTATTGTACATTTTTGGTGAACCCGACTCATGACATTTCCACTTTTGATTTGATGGTTAGATGTGCTATTCATTAGATTTCATGTGCAATTATGTGTCTTAATTACATTTATGTTGCATAAATTTAATGAGTGCTTACATCAAATTTTCTACTTGCATTTGTTAAACATATCTCTCTTTCATTTCCTTATGCATGAGTGTCATAACATTGAGTCCTACCTATAGCATTCCAATTAGGAGAACTCGTCTATATTTCCTAGGAATGTTGATGAAACAAACATGCCTACTAATGACATTCCCACTATTGTTGAAAATCCATCTTCCCACTTTTCTCATGATGAAGATGAAACATTAAGAATGTCTCCTACCCAAGTGCATAAACTTCCCCATGATTTTGAAAAATTCGAACAATGGTTAGGTCAAGAACATTCTAATACAGAAGCCATCTCTTTAGTAGAGACAATGAGGAAGATGATTCACAATGATGAGAATGGTATTTGATTTGTTGCATACTATTTCCCATTTTTTTTATAACGATGTTAAACATGTTAAACAATGTCCTCAAGATCTTGGTTTAGCTCAACCTCGCTCTAGTCTTGAGACTTCTACTCCTATTCCTACTTCATTACCTAGTGTTTCTACATATGATACACATCTCATGACTACATTTGTTTCAAACATTAATCCTACACATGTTAGTCTTGGAAGTATTCCTAATCCTATCTTGCCTCCTTCAAGTGTTCCATGTGTTTCCCAACCATTATCCGTGCTTACAACAATGTGTCATTTTCATACTCAAATGTTCCTTCCATTTCCCATAATGCTCCAAACCTTTTGCACATGTCTAATACCAACCTTTCCACCGAATCCACTTTCAGTAGTCTTACTCAAACCGTGTCATCCTTACAACAACAAATTGCGTCCATGACTCAATCTAAATTCAATATTCCCACTTGTGACATTGCTAGTCCTTTGCCCTTAGACATTATTTGTGATGTTATCCCTCAATACATGGAAATTCCTCATTTGGAAACTTTTAATGGAAAAGGTGATCCCTTGACTCATATGAAAACATTTCAAACATTATGTAATGACTTCTCTCATGATCATAAACTCGTGGCTGAATTGTTTACTCTTAATGTCCCCGAAATAATTAAATAACTCAAATTAATTTATTTATTTGAGTGGCCCATAAATTAAAATAATATCTTACGGGCCCGTTTTTATTTATTAGTTATAGAAGAATAGGTCGTGTCGGCCCGTTTGTAACCCTTCGGGAAACTTCCCGGAGCCCATTTATATGGCCGAGTTTGGCTTTGTTGTAGGCATGGTGAATTTTATGCTTCTTTTGTATTTGTGAATTCCAGTTGGAGTCCAGCGTTGTTGCAGTTTCAAAGGTGCAAGATCCTCCCTATTCTGTATTTGCAGTTTCGGTGGGAGTAACTCCTCACCCTATTCGACCTATCGGTCCAAAATTGTGAAGTCCTATGTTGAAGACCTACTTGATGTAATTTGAGAAATATCATAATCTAAGAATATTATTAACCCGCTTTTGACGATTCAATCTATCGCTGAAGTGTGTTCGCTACTTGCATTAACAACTCATCATTTATTTGCACTATCAGTAAAGACAATTGTTCCTTTCATGTACGGCTCTGTACGGGGTGGTTGCAAAGGTACCGTACGGGCGTGATTATCGTACGTGGAAAGTGTGGAGGACCATGTGGGTAAAGGTCGTACACGTGCCAGATGAGAAAAGACCATACGGGTGGTCCAAATCGTACAGGTGTAGGGTCAAGCAACTATACGGTGGTCTTTGTCGAGCGGTGGTAAAGCATCGCATTTCTATCGTATGAGTGTGGAAGCCAGAGGCATCGTAAGGACATATAGATCTGGAAGGACTTGTAGCTCAGTCGTATGAGTAAAATAGTACAGCAAGTCCGTGTGTGGAGAAGTTGGAAGCCGTACAAGTGGCCCCATACAATATGGTGGTCAGGTACATTACAGTGGTATTCAGAGCCGGTGATTCTACCAGCCTGTCGAGTAGTGGATGCGGAACGAACTCATAGTATACACCAGAAGGAGGTGCCATTCTGCATACAGAATGGAGGATCCGCTAGAACCCCACGCTGAAACCACGACATTGTTAAGGGAGTTAACCAGAAGCCAAGCTCAGCTCAACAAAGCCATGGTCAGAGGAGAACTACGACAACATCTCATGGAACAGACATTGCGACAATTGGCAGAAGGTAGAACAAATGGAGATCATAATGGACACGGTGAAAATTCGATCACTAAAAGGGCAAACACACAACGCTCACATTCTCGACCGATGATGTCGACATTTCCCCAAAGAACAGAAGCACCTCGCAAAGACCGAGAGCCCACTTACCAGGAGATGCAAGAGCAACTGAGACAAGATTGGAGGGATGCTGATCTTGAGGGAGATATATCCTTCAAGGATTATGCAGATCTACGAATGAAATATTCGGACGATAGAGGTCATGGCTATTACAACAATGACATCAAACGAAAGATTAGCAAGCTAAATCTATCATCCTTTGATGGGTCTGGGACAACATCAACACGAACATGGTTACAGAAAGTTGGCACCTACTTCCAGCTCAACCCGATGTCGAAGGATGAGGCAATCAAATTTGCAGCACTTCACTTAGAAGGAATCGCTAATGAATGGTGGCACCGTAGGATGGTCACCCTTGGTCACGGTCGAATAACTTCATATGTGGATTTCACGGAGAGACTTATAGATCGCTTTGACAGAAAGGATTTGAAGCTCAACTTCAAGGAGTTGGCTCAACTGAAGCAGTCGAGACCAGTGGACAGTTACATCACAGAATTTCAGAGGCTATCTGTGTTGGTTACAGACATCTCGAAGAGGAGCTGGCTGTATTGTTCATGGATGGGTTGATGGAACCCCTGAAAGGTTGGGTTAAAGGGTTCAACCCTAGCACACTCACCCAAGCGATTAAGAAGGCGCATGACATGGTTACATCATCTTCTTCTACCAAGAGTTACACGCATTCCAAACCACCCCTCGCATCGAAGGAGAAAGATAGCAAATCATACCCGAAGAAATCATCACTCGATGAGGCAACAAGGCAAGAACTCAAGAGGAGAAAGCTTTGTTACACATGCAAGGAGTCGTGGGAACCAAGTCACTGATGCTTAGACAAAGGAAAGATCCATTACATTGAAGTGGCGTCTGATAGCAAGGAGGAAAATGAAGAATCCGAGCCACAGGAAAAAGAGGAGGCTAAACGAGAGAAAATTGCCACACTGGTGTGGAGAGGGGGCGTCATTGTAGCACTAGTTGGCACTCCAAGTTGCAGTGCGTTTTGAGTTCGTGGTACGCTCTAGGGACAGCAAGTCCTAGTCATGCTACACAGTAGGGGCATTCTTAACTTCAACTCATCTCTCGTCACCCGGAGGGGTTTGCATACGGAGGAGCATGAGGGGTTTGAAGTCACGGTAGCGGGAGGAAATCTACTATCATGTACTCATACGGTCCCACAACTAAGTATTACCATGGGAAACTACACGATAACGGATGATTTCTTTGTAGTAGATCTCGATGATACGGATGTAATATTAGGTATTCAATGGATGGAGGCCCTCAACCAGTACACACAGAGTTCCAAGAGGATGGAGTTCTCATTCGAAGTGGATGGCAAGAAGGTGGTACTGAGAGGAATGTCAAATGGAGGACAGAGGGAGATTTCGGCAAAACGGATGGAAGCAATTTTCAGACACGATAATGTCGTTTGGGGAGCACAATGTTTGGTCTCGACCAAACCTTTGAGTGGGCCACAAATCTACTACCATGAGTGGGCAATGTAACAAAAGGAGCTTAGTTTCTCTAAAAATAACACTTCTATGTATTACTTTTTGTGCAACAAGGTCCCAAAGATGGTATGCTTTCATACCATAATTGTATCCAATGAAGATACATTTCACGGCCTTGTTCTCCAAGTTTGTTCGCTTCTCTTTTGGGATATGCGCATATGCCTCGCAGCCAAAAACTCTAAGATGTCTCAACTAAAGCTTATGATCCGACCAAGCCTCCACAGGCATTTTATCAACAAAAGTTGATGTAGGAGACTAATTAATCAAGTAACAAGCAGTGGCAACAGCTTCAACCCAAAACTTTTGTTCTAGGCCAGCATCACTCAACATACTCATAACCTTCTCCATCAATGTCCTATTCATTCTTTCTGCAACTTCATTCTACTCTAGAGAATATGTTGTTGTCCTCTATATATGAATGCCACAATCCTACAGTATCTATCAAAATCATGAGAGCAAAATTCACCGCCATTGTCAATCCTCAAACATTTTATTTTTATTCCGATCTGCAACTCATCCATTGCTTTAAATTCTTTAAATCGGCTGCAAACTTCAGATTTACTCTTCAAAAAATATACCCATGTCCTTCTACTATAATCATCAATAAATGAAACACAATAAGTGGATTTTCCAATA
Organism: Thuja plicata; assembly: GCA_018584345.1. NCBI lineage: Eukaryota > Viridiplantae > Streptophyta > Pinopsida > Cupressales > Cupressaceae > Thuja > Thuja plicata. The sequence goes on along the minus strand of MU223182.1, from coordinate 4,963,564 downwards.
TAGGGAATATCTACTATAGGATCAAACACATTAGAGCGAATAAGATCCAACACATCACAAGATTTATGAGAGCTCGAATAAATCTGAACACCGTTTTGTTTTCCATAAATGCAATGCTCACAAAAATTAAAATCAAAATTACAATCATTCAAACCTTCAATAAGGTCTTTATTTTTCAAGGTCCTTAGATCCTTTTCTCCAATGTGGCCAAGTCTCTAGTGCCATAACATAGTCTTATCTGCAAGTAACTTTGATTCACGAGTTAATGCACCCTTAGGTACCCAAAATCAATGACCATCTGCTAAAGGTGAAACCCTCACTTTTTCTGATGAAGTAACCACAAATTTGTTTTTCACAAAAGTACTATCACACTCAATAGTGTATACCTCCAACCTATATAATGTGCCAAATCTAACACTCTAGCGATCGCCATAGCACCTCTCACCATTTTGCATCCTACATTAGAAATGACTACCTGCATACCCACATCTATTAGTTTTCTCACAGATAACAAATTTTATGTTAGTCGAGGGAGATGCAACATGCCATCAATCCTTATTCTACCATCAAGAAACATGATTCTAACGTTACCACAACCAACAATATCTAAATGAGAATCATCATCCAAGTACACCTTACCTCCATCAAATCTTTGTATTCAAAAAACCAATCTTTATTAGAGACCATGTGAAAAGATGCACGTGAGTCAATTAACCATGTATCATTAGTTGCATGAGTGGCTAGTGCTACAATGAATGCATCACCATCTTCCTTCTCAGACTCAAAAACAAAATCAAATTTCTTCTTTTTTTCTTCTTTTCTTCTTTGCAGTCCTTATCGATGTGTCCAGGCTTACTGCAATTCAAGCAAATGACTTTAGACTTGCTAGAAGATTCGAATCTCCCCTTAGACTTAGATGTATCACACTTGTCATTCTTCTTGCCTCTTTCCTTAGGACTCCCAGGAACAATTAGGGCCTCCTTGGCACTGATGGATCACATCCTCATCTTTTCATAAAGCAAAAAACCCACCACATCTTCAGTCTTCAAAATAATATAAGTACTACTCATGGCCATAACAAGAGAATCCCACAAATCAGGCAAAGAACAAAGCAAGATCTAACATTCCTCTTCCTCATCCATCTTGACAGCTATTGATGCCAATTGAGCCACCAACATATTGAATGCTTCTAGGTGGTTTGTAGTTCTTCTACCCTCCTTTGTTCTCAAGGAATACAATTTCTTCCTCAAAAAAAGCTTATTCACTAAAGATTTGGCTTGATACATCTCACCAAGTTTCTTCCATAGCTTCTTTGCAAAGGACTCTTCATGGACATTGATTAAAACAGATTCTGCAAGGCACAACCTGATTAAACCCTTAGCTTTACAGTCCATAACATCAAATTTAACAGCCTCAGTCAGATTTGTAGGTCTTGAGACATTCACATCAACAACATCCCACAGAGCTCAATCTATTAAGAGATCTCCATCTTCAGCTTCCACATGTCAATTATTTCCAAAAAAATTAGCCACCTCGTTTCTCCCTGACAAACTTGCCATCTGAAAACTCCTACAACAAGATCACAAAGTATCTTCTACATAAGATCTCACTCAAAACTGGATTAGTTCAAAAAAACCCAACCCACAATTGAAACCAAAGGTAATCAAGCTCTCATAACACTTGTAAGGAAGCTTATGTACTGAAACTTCTTCCTACACTAACCTTGAGAGGAAAGTTATGCAAGACTTTTTAGGCACAACAGTTACAAAAACTTAACAAAAATAAACACAAATAACATGCATACCACAACACAGTGATTTACGTGGGGAAAATCCTTTCGGAAGAAAATCCCACGCTCCAAAAGCCGCCCAATATATTATTCAATAATGAACAACAAATTACAATATACTTAAAGAGGCAACTCACAGTTGTCAGACTCTCAGAATTCATCACAATGCTTAGTCATAATGCAATGCCCTGATAAAATAGGATTGCCTTCTAGCGCAAACGAAGTGCACAAAATATCCACTATTATATCTACGACCTAATGATAAATGGTCAAGATTTACAATGAGTTATACATAAAATGTGGTTTTATTAGCTATCGAGCAATCTAGATGCACTTTTGTAGCATACATAATGCACCTTATCCAGCAGAAAAAAAAACACGTGTCTATCTAGCATTCAAAATGCACCTTATCCAACACTCAGAATGCAGAGTTAACCTTTTATTATCGCAAGGTTGTGACACTGATTTCCTAAGATGTATGATCTAATTCAACATGATCAAGCCAATCTTTCTTATTCCTTTTCAAGGCCAAATTTAATACCATACATATGAATAAGCATAATTTTTACAGTAATTGGGTTAAGCAAATTATATTGTTTTATAACATACATCTAGTACAACCACCTAAGAGGGGATGGCACGTGGGAATGGATTTTTTGTATACAAGGAATAACTTATGAAAGCTCCTTAGTCACTATGGGAAATGGCACTGATACAAAATTGTCCATCCTCTTATTACGGCACTCATTGGAAGTAACCTTTGTAACATCATCCCTCAAAACTCACACTAGTGCATGTAAGTTTATTGCATTATGATAAGAAGAGCATATTCCTACCATCTATCTATGAAAGGAAAGAAGAATTTTGGGATGTTTCTAGAAACTCTCTAATTGGATTAGTTACAGAATATGAGAAAATTGAAAGTGGAACAAAAAGATATAAAATCATTTTAGGAAGGAACATTGCATTTAAGGTCATATATGTGTGTCATGATTCTAATCCTCATCTTAATCTATAGAAAGCTCATTTTCCTACTTTGCCTCAAAGAAATATCCACAAAACTATGCAAAGGTTGGGCCAACCAAAGCGGTCCTTTGCAGATGCAGTTGATGCCAAAAGGGTTTTTGGATCAATGCTTCCCTTACTTAGGTTCAAACTATGCTATTGCAAGATGTTTTTTTGTTTCTTCTCTCTAAGGATGGAGAAAACTTATCTTAAATTACGGATTTGTCAATTTCTAACTCTTGCTTTTGTTGTTGAGAATTATTGGGAAGGAAAAGTACATGAGCCTAAAAAATACTAGACAATAAATTGTCCACATACCCTAGGGAATGGAATCAATCTTATAACCTTAAAGGACTATATGGAAAGTTTGGTTGAGACAAGTATAATGATCCTAGCTCTCCAGAGATATTATTGTAATATAGATTCAAACATAACCATAACAATGAGAGAAGTGTCACTTTGAGCAATGTTTTCAATTCCTAATTATATCAGAGGGTCAAAATAGAAGCTAATTACAAGACAAGAAGGATCAATCGCTGGCAATAACAAACCTACAAGGTTGATTTGGGAACGTAGTAACTCCAAGAGCATCCTAACTTGTAATTGCTAGAGGGAAAGCAATCTTGGGAAGAGCGGACTATCATGCCCCCACCAAATTAATACAATCATAGCATACATAGCTGGCCATTCCCAGCGATTAGGCAATTAGAAAGTAGAGCCAAAGATAATGCTAATAAGGTGGCACTAGTTTTCATACTAGCAATTTACAATAGAGAAGAATTAAATTAAAATTAAAATATAAGCGCAGCGGTTGAATAAGAAAGGTTGTGACTCCTTCAAAGGGCAGTTATTGTATGTGAAAGATTAGTGATTCCCTCAATAATAAGATATAAAGGGATATCAATTCATTGTGGAGAGGATATCAATCAATTGGAAATATGAAGTGACTTGCAACTAACTAACTACAGCCAAGGAGGACGCAAACCCTCCAAGGAAAAATCAAGCATTTAAGTTCGGAAACACTTGTTTCTCCTATCAAGTTAATGGACAAAAACCCATAACTTGTTTAAATATCAAGGATGAATGTTTAGGGAAATAGCTTCAAATTGGAAGAAGAAATATAACAGAAAATCACGATAAGATTATTTGAATTATTTGAATATTATAATAAAATTCATGATTTTGATTTAAGCTATATTGATAAATAAAAATGTAATAATCATTTTAGAATTTGAAATATTGCTTTAAAGCAAAAATAAGTGATGTTCTACAAGGGGACATAACAAAGAAAATGGGAAAAAAAATTAAGGAAATAACTCTTTCAATTTGGAACTCAAGTATTATTGCATGAGCTCTATAATGTGGCACCCAACCTCCAAAAAGAATCAAAAGTCATGCAACACTCCTAACAAAGAATCTTGACAAATAGGAAGATGGACATGCAGTCTCAAAGTGGCATGAAATATTCACATTGAACTTGGAAACTCAACTTACAACTTTTCCATCAAATGAATGCATGGATAAGCATATAAATGTGCATTAAAAAGGCGAATCATGCAGCTTCGAATTCCCCCCAACTCCTCTTCAAGTCAACTTCTTAAATCTCTCTAGGTGCTTGTATTATAAATCTTCAACTTGTAACTAAAGTGAAGTAACCCACACATACGGGCAGAAGCAAAGTAATTCAAGAGGGGAAACGAGAGCATTCATGGGAAGAATTTTTAAACAAAATTATCTTTTGATAGAAAAAAATTAGAAAAACTGTGAATACCTAGCAATAAAAAAGCCTCTTAACTAGAAGCAAAAAAATGTTGCCTAAGGGAGATCCAAAGGTTTAAGCTAACATACAATACCTTTGTAATATTGTTTTCCAAACACAATATCAACTTGGTTATAGCATAGTCCAAGTAGACCTTGCATGAATGTTACACTCAACTTATTGACCAATGAAAGTTCAATTTAGTCCTACTCAAATTCTTCCCATTAGTATCATTCTTGGATAGCTTATGGGGCTACCCATAACCGCCGTCATGCTCAAATTTCATGATGAAGCAGCAGGCACATGGTTAGGCATGATGAAATGTTACCTTGATGTTCTAGGGCTCAGGATGATGTGCATGTCACTATAGTGGCTTTGCTTTAGAAGGCATGGCAGCCCAATGGTATCTCTATTGTACAATGTTTTCTCCAAGAATATCCAAGTGGATAGAATTTGCAGAGTCCCTTCTAGCTAGATTTGGACCCAACAACTATTAGGACTTAAAAAGAAAATTCTTCAAACTGGTCCAACTAGGAAATAACTAAATACATCACCCAATCAGAGGAAGTGTCAAAATTGACAACTGGACTCTCAGATTCCTCTCTTGAAACTTGTTGCACAGGGTAAAAAACAGAGATTCAAGAAAAGGTCAAGATGAATAATTCACAGTAGTATCTAGTATGCAATAGCATGATTAGCAAAAGACAAGGTAGCAGCTTGCAAAAACAGTTTGGGGACTCTCTTCTTTGTCATTCCAGTTGAAGGATTCAGGAGAACAAGGAAATAGGCCCACAACTATTCATGAGTTACTGAGGGAGGAGTTGGTGGTAAAAAAGGTCAAAGGTCTCTATTTTAATTGTAATTAAAAGTTGAAATGGGGCCATAAATGTAGAGAACAATGGCTTATCTTATTGATTGGGGAGGGGTACATCATGATACAAATGGGTCTTCAAACAAGAAGACAAATATAGAATTATAAGAGGAACCGACCACAAAAGCTCACATCTCCATTCATGATTCATGCACTCAAAGATTTTTCTTCCCCCAAACACCAAAAGTGATTGACTACAACAAATTTCAAGTTGGACCCCTAGAAAGTTGCAAATTATATACAAATAAATACAATGGCCCATTAAATGCTATTATCATGCCTGCCTACATAAATCTACATTACCAGGCCCGTTCCTTAGACCCCCTGGGTCCCGGTCCAATTCAAACCAGGTCAAAATCCTCATATGATTCACATAGGATTCGCAACAGTTTGTTCAATCTCCCTGTGGAGTCAATCCTGATACAATTCGAATAGGAATCGCAACAGTTCATTCAATCTCCCTGTGGGTTCATATGGAATGAACCTGAATGAATTTTCGAAAAATTTGACAGCATATTCCTGCCTACTATGAAAAATTTGAGATGAATTGCACCATGTCCTTGCTGCCGCGACAAATCTGTGAAAAAATTCCCCATATGTTTTGGGTGTGTGTTTCAATTGATTAAATATTGTTAATTGAACAATAAGACAAGGTATAGCAATATGCTAATTTGTTGAAAACATGGTGCATGATGCAAGGAAGAAGACCACAGAGTGGTGGTGCATAACAAGGTAGGTCAGAGAGGTACTGAAGTTGCAGCTTTTCAGTGGTTGAATCTGAGCATTGGAATTAGTTGACCTAATGAAAATAAGGAAAAAAGCCGAAATCACAATCTAGAAGGAGATCTTCCAGATTAGCAAAGTAAGATCGACAAGCTTTTAGTACAAGATGGTGACCCACCTAAGACTAGAAATGCCTAGTATGGAGGTGTTGTAAAAGGAAAAATCTAAGATGTATTCCAAGATTAGTATGAAGAGATACAAAATAGGACAAGCCACAGATTTGGCAGAGGAAAGAGCACATGGAGATATCAATACTTCTGATAAAGGATAAAGCAGTGGTGATGATGGAATCTAACCCGTATGCTAAGGACTGCATAAACACCAGTGAAAAGAAAAGATCGATATATCTCTGAGATCACAAGGAACAAGAATAAATAGGAGACAATGTCTCATATTGTAGCACTAAGGAGAAAAGCCAGGACTGATTATATTGCAGTTACAAAGCATGGTTTTCAGTTTTGGGACCAACTGCAATTGTGAGGAGGAAGGCAATGAGGAACAATGCAGGAGATTGTTCCAATAAGATAACAATGAGGTCAGACCGGCCATCTTTATGGTGATTGGCAGATGCTTTGCTGGAAGTACACATGTTCATGATGGATTGATATTAAAATACCATAGTTGCACAGAGACAAGGGTACTTGGGTACTTTGGAGACGGCTACGGGTACCAGTACGGCTATTTTTTCAAGATAGGAGTCGGGGGTACTTGAAGACGTCATTTTTTTTAATTTAATTTAATAATTTAAAGAAAATCTGAAAATACAATTACATTGAGTTTTCAAAACAAGAACAGTGATAAAGTTTACTGTCAAACACTAACTTTGAAGATTAAGTACACAAATTGAAATGTCATGCAATCATTGTATTAAAGTTTCAAATTGATTAGTGATTACATATTGAAATAAGCTTGATAAACAGCAAGCTGATATGCAAACAAAAAAAAAGAAACAAAAATCAGAAATCATAATCAAAGTCCTTAACTATGATGCTCTCCACTAAGTACCCGGTACAGGATACACGTACCAGTACCCGGTATGTGTCCTTGGGGTATGGGTATGAGTACCCATGCAACTATGATAAATACTTCTTTACTCCACTAATTCAAACTGTGGGGTAAAAAGAGTGGGCTTGAGAATCAGGCAATATGTTGGTTGTTAACTATAACTGGCCTACAGTTTCCAATGCCATAGATGAGATTGAAATGGGTACTGTGACAGGCTTCTTGGCTGCAATATTCGGCATGGATAAGAAAGGCAAGAAGGGAAAAATGAGGACAGCTTGGACCACCTTCAAGAATTGCATTAAAAATGACAACTTTACTACTTTGAATGTGTTCTTTGCAACAAATACTGATGTATTCACTGAGGCAGAGAGGATGAAAATCTTCAATTATGGTGCTGAGATTTGTTTCTTCTTGCACCAGTTTACCTAATGTAATATGTTTTTACTGCTTTTAATAAAAGGGAGCTACCCCCGTACTGGTAGTACTTACCTATCAAAAATTTGACAGTGTAGATTTAAAAACTGATTAGAGTTAGTATATTAGAGTTATTAGTTGTATTCATTTTTATATTATACTATAACACTAAGTTATATTATATTATAAAACATTATTAGTTATATTTAATACTTAAATCAATATTTATCATTTATTGATATTATTTTATATAATTTATTATTATACTATAAAATTATATATTACAATTTTATAATGTTATTAGTTACATTAAATATTAATATTAACTTTCTTTTATATTTTTTATTTTACACTATAAATATGTATATCATATACTTTTGCGAGGAAGAACCCAAAATGACCCCAACACCCAAAAAAAAATTTGCCCTAACTTGCAAACAGAACCCTTGAAATCAAACTCAAGCCCAAACCATGACCAACACCTTGTATATTATTTTTACCTTATATAAATGCCTTGCATGGCTGCACCAACAATTAAGATTGTTTGTTTTTGTTGATGTTTGTAGCTTCGATCAAATAAAATGAATGAGATATTAATATTATGATAATAGATTAAATTATGCACATACATATACATACCAATATATATGATAATAATAGAAATATATTGATATATATATATATATATATATACATAATCAATTTTCATTATATCAATCTCATAATAATGAATAGACATGTCCCATGAAGGGACATGTCATGTCTCTCCTAGCCTCATGCTCAATATAAATGAAAGAGAGATTGTTGCATTTGGAAAACACATACAACATAGAGTGCTATTACATTTGCAGCTATCCTAAAACTTAACATGGTATCAGAGCCAGACTGCAAATGTAAGAGAGTAGTTTGTTGATGGTGAATGTGTGATTGTCTCAGAAAATACAGTCTCAGTACAGCGACCATATCTCACAAATCCACCGTTGGATTTTTCTGGATTTTGGATATGTTGGTGAAAAACAAATTTGGAAGAATCTCACCGGAGCGATGGGAGAGAAATTGTGGGGTTCAAAAGTTATGACAGACTTTGTACGGGTCTATGTGAAATTCCTGAAAGCGGCTTTCATTAAAGAGATATATTAATTTGTTATGATCGTGGTCAAGCATTAACAAAGAAGAACATATTCAAGAAAGGGTGTCTCTTTCTATAAAGAAAGCATTAATTATAGTGTCACCTCTCTTGGAGCAATCAAGTCATTTCACAAGAAGACATGAGAATTGTTCAACGATATAAGAGTGGGAATTGTACATTGTGGGGGGCGGGGATAATAACCAATTTTACATTCCCATTTGAGCCATCCTTAGTGGGGAGATGATTAAAAGGGGAGATGTCTCTCAAATAATCTGAGAAGGTGCTTTCTGCTTTGATGTATATGGAGTCTGGACCTTCATTGAAGCAACTTGTGTCAAGGATGTTGATGTGCAGATAAGTATCTATTATCCTTGAATATTAGATTTATCTACTCATTGTAGTCTCTCTGTCATCTGTAATTCTATATGTACTATAAGAGATATTTGCCTTGATCTTTTCCGGAGATGCTCTTGCAGGAAAAAGAAGATCGATATCAGATTAAGAGGGAGTTTGACACTTCAGAGATAACTTTGGACGAGGAGCTCAGAAGATTGATATCAGATTCAGAGGGAGTCTGACAGTTTTCTTAAGCAATCTTGGATGAAAAGATCAACAGATTGATATCTTCTCAATGAGTTCTTCTCTGTGAGAGAAGTTCGAGGTGAAATCTCTTGTTTCCACCCTCTACGCTGAGGCATAGTGGAAGTCATGTGTGACTCCATGTTTTTAAGGGGCCTGCCCCCTGTGTACGTCATGAGGAAGTGACGACTTCAAAATGATTATCACTTGTATTTGTAAGAGTTATTGAAAGGTGACGATCTTACAATAACTTGACCTTCTATTATGATAGACATCTTGTGATGGCTGACACAGATCATAATAGATGATGTGAATGTTTTTATGGTAAGTGCACGTTACCTATGAACATTTGTTGAGTACTTGGTGGATATCATGAGACTTGATATTCTGCAGGCCATTACTCTGAGCACTTGGTGAATATCATGAGACTTGATATTCTGCAGGCCAATGCTCTCGATATAATGAGATGATATCTTTATGAACTCTTGAGTACTTGGTGGACATCATGAGATTTGATGTTGGTAAGCCATTACTTTGAGCACTTGGTGAATATCTTGAGAGTTGACATTGTGCAGGCCAATGCTCTCAATATCATGAGATGATATCTTTATGAACTCTTGAGTTCTTGGTGGACATCATGAGATTTGATGTTGGTAGGCCATTACTCTAAGCACTTGGTGAATATCTTGAGAGTTGATATTCTGCAGGCCAATGCTCTCAATATCATGAAATGATATTTTTATGAATCTTTGAGTTATGGTGAATATCAAGAGATCTGATATTCCTGGTTAGACCATATCTCTGATAAAAGAATTTATGAACAAACTTTCACAATTTATGAACTTATTGTGAATTACATTTTGATGGATTTTATCTTCCCTAGCTGAGAGGGAGTATTGATGTTTGTAGCTTCGATCAGATAAAATGAATGAGATTTTAATATTATGAGAATAGATTAAATTATGAACATACATATACATACCAATATATATAATAATAATAGATATTATTATTATATATATATATATAATCAATTGTCGTTATATTAATCTCATAATAATGAATAGACATGTCCTTTCATGGGACATGTCTCTCCTAGCCTCATTCTCAATATAAATGAAAGAGAGATTGTTGCATTTGGAAAACACATACAACATAGAGTACTATTACATTTGCAGCTATCCTAAAACTTAACAGTTTTTAGTTAGGCTTTTTTTTAACTAAAACACTAAGCAGTATCATTATTCCCTTCATCTTATGCAAATGACCATGAGAACTCATGTTGTTGTAAATGGCTGCCAAAGTAGTTCGATAAATTTATAAATTATATAGAAAATAATTAGGCTGGGCTGAAACAAAGAAATTATCTTGACCATAGCTTATGCTAGTCATAGAACAATGGTTATGCTCAAATGTCAAAAAATAAATCAACTTAGTAATGTGGCTTACCCTGTGGGATGGCTCAGAAAAGGAACAATCTTATCTCAAATGGAAGCCTTATACCAAAAGTATTCAAAAGAAGCTGAAACTTGTAGAAGGTCAGTGTAATGTCCCCAAATAGGGATACTAGAAAAATAAGAATATTTCTAGAACTAAGGCACAGAAGAATCTGAAACTATATTTGCATATAAAAAATTTACAATAAACCCAGATTTATAATCAGATTATACAACTGATTTTTCTGCTAAAAGAAATAAATTTCTAATACTGATCCTAGAAAAAGTAAATGAAATTCCTTTGATTCTACCTAGAAATTCCAGAAATGAACACAATGATCTTTCGCTTATATTTCTGAGATAAAGAAGTATAAAATATGCAAATTTAGGTACAGAATACCTCAATATTATTCTCAAACCCTACCTGTCTTTAGAAAAGACTTCAAACCCTAGCTAACCTTGTCAAACTCCCAATAAAGCAATGCTGGGTCTGATAAACTGGTCCTTTCTGTTGTTGTCCTCAATAATGCTCAGAGATATGAAAGCACATTGCTGAAGGCTATCAAAACCTAACCCCGTAGCTCTGAATTTCAAGTCCAAATTGGCCTCCAAACAATAATTAATTGACCAAGCACTAAACTTTATGCTCCAGCAATAGTATAATTAATTTTCCAATCAAAACTACTTTATTCTGAAAATTGCAGAAGTAGCTTTATTTCAGAATCAAACCCTTGACCCCTGCAAATTTGTCTCCAATGGAGACCTAAAAAATTTGGCCCAATTTGTGAATCTGTCCAAATCCACCTTTAGAAGGAATCAGGTTTTCGTCCAACCCTTGTTGATCTACTGAAGATTTCCATCATCAGCTTCTCATAAATCATCGTACAAATTCATCACATCAAATCGATAAAGCATGCTTACTACAGCCCAACAAGCCTCCTTATAAAGAACTCCAACCTCTATCTAGAAGATTAGGCTGTATTTAATTTTGCAAGGCCTTACTAAATATTTGGCACAACTGGAGAACTTATTTAATAAAGTGACTATTTTATTATTTTCCCTTTATTTTTTAATTAGGTTAATCAACTAAAGTCATCCCTTTTATTATAATATTAACAGTGTACCCCAGGGACGCGTCCCCCCCAAAATCCCCAGTGTTCCCGCAACGGGTACGCACTGGGGACGTGGGGACGGCGTTCCAGTGTCCCTAGCGGTGCCACTCATTTCGCCATCATCCGCCGGAAACAGGGGGACGTTCCGGCATCCCCAAAGCGCTCAGGGAGACACTCGCATCCCTTGACTGTTCCGAGGACACCCAAGCGTCCCTTGTCATGGCAAAACCAAAAACTGTTTTTTATTTTTTTAAACGCATTTTTTATTTGTTTCTTGGGTTCTACTCGAACTCTAGGGGTATGTGGGGCCTATCACTTGTGTTTTATTCCTTCAATAGACCATCAAGCTTCATTTCTATTCATATTTTCATTTCTATGTGTTTGCAACAGCAGCAAGAAGAAGAGTGAAGAGCTGAGAAAGGGGTGATTATAGGAGTGAATAGAGTGATTGCAAATAAAAGAGGAGTGACAAGGAGCAAGAAGAATAAGAGGAGGAAGATTCTTCACCTTGTTGAAGAGATTTTTCAAGCAAAAGGTAGGGTTTCTAACTGATTTTTTATTTTATTTTCTGATTTTCAAATCAATGTTCATTGTTTTAAAGTTCTTAGTTTTTAGTTTTACATTTCTTGTTGTTTCATTTTCTTATAGTTATCTCATTCCTAAATTCTTGTTGTTTCATTTTCTAATTTTTAAATTAATTTAGATAATTAGATTTTGTTTTACAATTTAAAATTTCAATTTGTTAAAAATATAGAGTTTTATTTTTTTAATTTTAAAGTAGGGTATAAGCTGAAACTGTGTTTATTGATTTTTTTTTTCATTTTATGAAATGCAGTGTCAAAATGAGCTCCCACAGTCATGAAACAAGTGATGATGAGATGGAATTGAAAACTCGTTCTCATAGTGGCAGTGAATCAAATTATGAACCTAAACATGATGATGAGGGGGGTGAGCATGGGCCAAATCCGGAAGGGCAAACTAGTTCCATAGGTAGTGCACCACCTAGTCCACCTACTACTAATTGCGCCTCCACACTTTTGGCAAAGTGGGCTAGGAGTCCTTATGATCCCGAATCTCCTCTCAGACAGTTTGCAACAAGGATAACAGCCCCAACGCCATTAGGTGGTGGCACAAGGAAATGGAAATGCAACATTTGTGGTGCAGATTGGTTCGGTAGCATTACTAGAGTTAATGCACACTTTTTCTTTTGGTCAGGAAAAGGTGTGGGAGCATGTGAATTTTTGAACGAGCCTAAAAAATTGCATTATAGAATTTAGTTCAACAAGGTTTGGGGTGTTATAGATGACTTGGGAATTCCAAATCCCACTACCTTGTCTGGTAGGCAACAAATTCAGAGTATTCAACAGTTGCATGAGCAGCAAAAACAGGTGCAGCCACATATTTCTACTCTTAGATTGCAGCAAAGAGCAACAACATTGCCAGGGGCAGCCTCAAGACCTTCATCCACTTATAGTGCTATGGCTGAAACACGACAGAGCAAGCTGCAAACTGAAAGTAACCCCATAGCTGATTTGTTTAATGTGCACCTGAGAGAGCAGATAGACAATTCCATTGGCAGATTCTTTTTTGCCAATGGCATCCCATTTCATGTAGCTCAATCTCCTTATTATAAGGAGATAATGCAGATGGTGGCGAAGGGGGGAGGACCATCATTTGTGCCACCAGGTGAGCACAAATTGAGGACCACGATCTTGGATAAGGAGTATGTCAAGATCAGTTGATTGATGGAGACCATGAGGGCATGTTGGGAGGAGTCTGGATGCAACATTATTATGGATGGGTGGACGGACATTAGACATCGTCCAGTCATCAATATCATAGATGCATGCTCAGAGGGCCCATTCTTTCTCAAGGCGGTTGATTGTTCAAGGCATCAAAGGATGTTGATTTTCAGTTTGACATCCTTCGGGCAGCTATTGAGGAGATTGGGCCACAAAATGTGGTCCAAGTAGTGACAGATGCAGCACATGTGTGCAGAGCTGCAGGGAAGCTTATTGAGGCAGCATATAGACATATTTGGTGGACTCCATGTTGTGTGCATGCCATGAACAATGCACTCAAGGACATGGGGAAGATTGAGTGGATTAAGGGAATGGTCAGCGATGCTAAAGATGCGCAGATGTATATCTACAACCACCATACTTCACATGCACTCTTTAGGAGCTTTGCGAAGGAGTTCTTGAAACCAGTTGAGACTAGATATGTATCTTATTTCATTCTTTTGGAGAGAATGCTTGAGTTGCAAGAGCCACTGCAACTCATGGTTATGACGAATGAGTGGAATCGGTGGGATGGGTCTAGGACAGAGCAAGGGAGGAGGGTGAAGGAGATAGTGAAGAGTGATGTATTTTGGAGTAATGCAAAATACATAGTCTCTATCATCAGTCCAATTTTATAGGTCATCAGATATGGGGATGCGGATGCACCTAACCTTGGCGAGGTATATGAGTGCATTGATTCTATGCTTGGCCAGATGAGGGCAATTGTGCGAGAGAGGGACCCCACTTTTAGCATTCTACAATGAGCACATTCGGCCTATTATTCAGCGCAGATGGGACAGCCTAAACACTCCCTTACACATGGTTTCTTACGCATTGAATCCGAAATGATACATGCCTAGGCCTGGTAGAGTTGCACCGATTAAGGATGATGAGGTGATTCATATCATGCTACTCATTGTAATCATCTTTATGTCTTATACATCTTTTCATAACTAACATCTTCTATTTGCCAATAATTTGAATTAAATCGATCAGATTTCCACAATCCATTGAGTTTATAGCTAGATTTCTGGTGTTGATTGTGTGTGTTTTTAAGCATCTCAAAAAAGAAAAAACGTTTCGGATCACACTCCATGATCCATCATCAGGATGAGAGAACAATAAGGAGAAAATAATAAGCAGCAAACTCAGCCTCACTCAAAGGATAAAAAGGAAGGGCTGGTGGGAGAGAGAAAGCACGGCAAGCAAGGGGGAAAAGAGAAAATAATAATAAAAAGAATAAAAGACTACCAACGGGAAAAAAAAAAAAAAAAACCAATAAAAACCAAAAAAATAATGATAATAAAATAATAATGATAACAGTAAAAATAATAATAATAATAATAATAATAATAACAACAACAAAGACAAAGGAAAGGAACAAAAAAGGCAAAGGACAAAGAACAAAGAAGAACTAAAGAATAAAAATAAAAAAATTTATATATATATATATATACACACACACACACAAACAAACCCATAAACCCAAGATGAAAGCTAAAATAAACACACAAAAAACACAACCTACAAATGGATATATATATATATATATATATATATGCATGCATATATATATAATAATCTGAATTTTTTTATTTTTTTATTTTTTCAAGTTTAGGAAGGGTTCTTCAGGTGCATTGATAGGATGTATGACTCTGAGACTGTTGGGAAGGTTCGCAATGAGTGGACCAAATTTGCTACTCTTAGGGGTTATAAACTTATAATGTTGCGGGAAAGGCGGACATAAGTACTATGGCACAGGAGGATCCAATTTTGTGGTGGACTTGTCATGGAGCGAAATCAACGACTACCACACTAGCCATTCGTTTGTTGTCTCAGGTTTCTAGTTCTTCAACTTCTAAGAGGAATTGGTCTACTTATAGCTTCATCCACTCTCTTAAGAGGAACAGACTTACCTCTCAGAAAGCAGAGAAGCTAGTGGTTGTACATAGTGCCTTGCGTATCAAGACACGTGTGTACAAGGAGAGCCTAGCAGCATGATGGGATGTAGAGTCAAAGGAGCCATCACAGGTTGACGAAGATGAGGATGCTTCAGATGCAAGGTTGGTTGGTGTTCCCTTCGCGACTCTTGACCTTGGAGAGTCTAGTAGTTCCAGTGATGACGAGTTTGCCGACCTCCAGAGGGATGATTGGAGGCCTCCTTCACTACATTTTGTCATTTTGACATTTTGATTTTGAAATTTGTACTTGTTTTAATATCATGCTACTCAATGTAAACATCTTTATGATCAGATACTTTGAAATCTATTATCATATGATTTATAGAACTCTTCCATTTGCTGATTCGACTATTTAAAATTTTATTGTTCAAAGCTGTGTAGGAGAATCATTGGCATGGTGTGAGGATTGGTAGCCCAGCACTGAAATTCGCAGGGTCTTTCCCTTCACAAAAGGAGACGCCTAGACCTTGTAAGCAATTGATGAAGGGTTCCTTGATGAGCAGATGACAGAACTGCAGATTTAAATGTTTGAAGGTGCCGCCCCTGTTGATTAAAGAGACTTTCAGCAATATAGGTGACTGAAACTTAGTTTCAGACTTTGCCTTACTGTGTTTTCAGAGCCTGAACTCAACATTTCTCCATCTTTCAAGGTGTCAACAAGTGATGGGTTAAAATGTGGTGAAGGGAGGGATTGAAATGGTGATTATGCATGCTAAAGAGTGAATTTACAGAGTTTCTTTCTGCTTTATAACTTATGACTGTAACAGTTCATGGGAAGACCAAACAAATGCTTAGAAACAATTATCAGATTTATAGCTGATCGCCTATCCACTCCATGATGGTAATCAGTGAAATTAGTGAACCTTGCAGGCTATCGCCATATTTGAATGGTCGTACATGCTGGTTGGATTTGAGGTTCTTGAAAATTTTCCCTGTTGTCCTAAACTACAGCTCTGCTTAAGTTAGAGGGCTCATTGTGTGATCATTTAGTGGCTTCTGACCTATCTATTCATTGATTCAGTTCCAACAGCAACACGTTGTTACAGCCAGGAGATTAGCTTAGAGTGTGGAGGCGAGTTCGATGTTGGAAAATGCAAATCATTATATACAAATTGCTACAGCAGTTCTGTACTTAGTCTTCCATCCATTTTGAGGTTATTGTGATAATCATTCAAAGTACTAAGAATTGAAAATGTTATGTGTTTATTTCTGTAGTGTTGTAAATCGTTGGTATTAACAATATCACAGTAGGCTTTGGAACCCATTTGGGGTGTGTCTGATTTATGTGTGAATGTGCCTGATTTCTGGACCGTTTCCACAAACTTGGTTTATTCCCCTATTCCCAGCCTTTTTGCTTGCACATTTTGCTAGGACTAGGGTGCCCAGCACCCTTATTCTGGCAAAATGGGCTCAACTTTCGAAGAATGAAAATTGGCCTTGCAATTTTCTGGAATCAACTTTGCTTTGTCAGCCTATCCCGAAAAGCTATTTCAAAAAGGTGTAAGTTGCATATAAATACAACTCCCTTTCTCATTTCGAGGTCTAATACTCTTGCAAGCAATTATAATCAATCAAACATATTCAAGGAGCAAATTCAAGCATTCAAACATTCAAGTTTGCTACAGTAATTGTGATCAAGAATATTATGTCATTTTCATGGTATAAGCATGCACTAAGATGTTGCAAGACTTCATGAGCATCACATCAAACCTTGTATGAGATTCCATGAGAGAGTTTCATACCTAAGGTAATATCTTGTCATTTCAACATTTCATCGTTTGTTCAGCATAAGTTTTTGTGATGTTAGGCATCCTATCACATCATTAACCATTGTGGTAGTGGGAACACTAACACAGGATATGACTTAGGCAAGTCTCTATATGGCACAACCCTTTTTCCCCACTTTTTGCGGGTGCAGGTGCAGGTGCAGATCAGAAAATGAGAAAGTTACAGATGAGTAGGGCACACAATAACAAACATTACCAGACTTTGAACAGACAAAAACTCTCAAACTAAAGGCACCCAGCGCCCCTATCCTGTTACTTCGACCCAGATTTTCAGGAAATGTAGTGCAGAGCTTCCTGATCTCATTTCCGATCATCTCCCAAAGCCTCTGTCACCGTCAGACTAGGGCGCCGAGCACTTTTGTCCTGTACAATCAGCTCCAAATTTTAGTGGCTAGTTCCTCTTTGTGCCTCTGTTCCAGATCTGCCTTACTGTTTCTGTTTATCATTCTATATCTGCTGCATTCTGTTAGATTTAATCATTTTGTTATTGCTAGCCTAGTTCACTCACACACACTTCATTATCTCAAATCCTTCTCAACAACAAAAGTAACAGGAACCACAAGTGCCTAGCTCTTCTTCGGGGACAGCAGATAGGCCTATTCTTGTTCCCAATGTTATGATAGAACTTGAAATCTTTAGGCTGCATTGATTAGTCTTAGAGATCTCATTTTCCAAATCATTTCAATTTCCTGGTAAATCTCTTGCACAGTAGTGTATGATCGTTGAGGAACAATATGTTGAATTTTAATGACAGCCTTATCTTCATTTCATGCTCATTGCTTGACTCTTGAAGTAGTTCATACTTGGCAAACAATTCCAAAAAGAAAGATAAGGGCGTGTTCTTACAACATATGGGAACTGGTTCACGCCAAGCTAAAAATCTAGCAAGCTCCAAAGAACCAGAATCTGAATGGTAGGGATGCTGTTTCTTGAGTCTGAACACTCATAAAACCTCTCGCCAACTTTAGAACTTGGAAACGAGATCTATTTCTCTCCACTTAATGGTGTGTCATATTTAAACTGGGAAAGGAATATGTAAAATACCAATCCTGCACCATGGAAAGCATGCTTAGATTGGTGAGTAACTTGAGCCTGAATCACTCCTGGATTGGAGGACCCTGAATGCCTCAAGCTTTCCTTGTTTCTCTCAACCGATATGTGTCCTGCTAATAATGACTGCATGTTAGGTTTGGCATATATGCTATGTTTTATTTTGAGAACTTCTGCAAAGGGGTAATGGTTTAATGCTGATGGGCAACACTTGTCACTTGTACAAGCATGACGCAAGTTAAAATACTCTCACTGCAATAATACAGCCTGATAACTCTATCAGATATGGGGTGTGGTTGTGGTGTACTAATTATGAGGTACATTCAAGTGCAACCCACTTTTAAAGGGATACAATCAAGTGTGACCCATGGTATAATTGAGCGAGACTGTGATGTCCCTGTTTTAGCAAGTGTATGGGACACGCCATTGTTAGCCCATCACTGCGACCCTCATGGGCTAACAGATTGATTTGGGGGCCTCTGGTGGAGAACTTACTATTTATAGTAATCCTATTTTTGTCAGTTTCCATTTGTGGCAGGGTGTCCGAGCAGTTGTCTTGACAGAGCAGAGCAGTTGGATTGGCTTGGATTGATTATTATTAATTAAGTTTGACTTAATTAATTATATTGTGCAGCTTATTTTATAAGTCTAAGTCATTAAATATCATGGGATATTTTATTATCTTATGTTTGGACTTTGAATTTGAGGGAAAGCTAATTGAATATATTATTTCAAATATTCAAACTTAATGTTTTAAGCTTGGAGGCTTTAAGTTATGAAAGGAGTCCTCATGAAGATTCAGCTCAGCATCTTCTTGGAGAAGATTAAATGCATTAGAGAGATTTCAAAACCTTCTTTTGCATTACCTTGTGATCATTTGAAACTTATGAAACTTGTGAATTTGCTTAAGCTTGGAGACAAGGATTTGGTACGAATCAGCGGTTGTTTGCTGGTGAATTGTGTGTGCTTGCGGCTAATCACAGGAAGCCGAGTGAGCATTCTAAGGCATTGGGGTTTGAATGTTTGATAATTGCATCAGCTAGTGGTGATTGGAAGTCACTTAGAAGGGTTACGACTCACCATCATTCAGCGTGGAGTCCTTTCAAGCAGCTGCCATCTCTTCTTATCAGCCGCGGCCAGTATACAGGAGACGTTGATGAGATAGCAGGTTACAATTTCAATTACGTTGCTTGCATTGGATGGTTATTGTGTCATTCCAACATTTGATGGTCTCAATTTCAAAATTCAATAAAGATTCATAGAGTTTAGCGTGATACATGTTTAGCATTAAGAGTATTTAAATTTGATTTTAGCAAATTGCAATTTCTTTCATATTTTGAAAAAAAAAACTATATATGTTGAAAATTCCATAAAAAGAACAAAAATCCAAAACAAGAGATTATTTGCAGTGAATTTTAGTGATAGAGCCAGGCAAGCTCTTTACAGTGGTATCAGAGTGATTTACTGCCAGCCTGCAAGGAATTGGGTTTATTAATGCAGGGAGACAGATTTATTTCGGGATATCATTATACACGCAAGGGAAAAAATTCTCCACCTGGTGAACAGGAACAGGGAAATATGGGAGAGAGATTTCTAGTACAGGAAATGAAGAAGATAGAGAGGTTAGAGCAGTATTCAGGGATATTGCACATAGCCAGCAGGAGTTGGTAGCTGGACAGCGTCAGATGGCAACTGTCTTGCAGAACCTTTTTGACACTCTTCAGCGGATTTCGTTGCCCAAAGACCACAGCAGAGATAGAGGTACTAGCAGTATCTCAGCTAGCTCACACAAGTCTAGAGTTGATCCTACAGGCATTCATGACAGGCCTTTGCGTCCTACTTTCTTGAGGCCAAAGTTAGCTATGGGTGGTGTTGAGGAGGAAGTATCTTTCACAGAGGATGTGTTAGCTTTACATGCTGAGTGGGATGCTTTACGACATGAAGTAAAGCAGCATTTGAACTTTGACAGGTTTATGAACCAGAAGAGGGAGCAGTCTAAAGATAGACCCGATGGAAGGCAAAGGCATGTAAACCATGATTTGAAACAGGCAACCAGCAAGTTAACCTTGACTCATTTTGATGGGAGTGGTAAAGTTACAGCTAGAGCTTGGATTCACAAGCTCGATACATATCTTTCTTTGCGTCCTATGTCTGAAGAGGACGCTATTCGGTTTGTTGTGTTGCATTTGAATGGCATAGCCCATGACTGGTGGTACCATGGGTTAGTTTCTTTACATCATGATCAGATTGTTTCATACCAGGGGTTTGTGGATAGACTGGTAGAGAGATTTGACAGGAAGGACCCAGAGTCCTATTTTTGTGAGTTAGCACAACTCAGGTAGACTAGAAGTTTGGAGGCCTTCATCAGTGAGTTTCAGCGGGTTTCAGTGATGGTGTATGACATTTTAGAGAAGAGGCGTGTAATGTTGTTTGTGGAGGGGTTAGTTGATCCTCTCAAGGGTTGGGTTAGATATTTTGATCCTTCATCCTTGCAGGCAGCCATGAAAAAAGCAAGAGACTTGGAATTTTCAGCTCCACGTAATAGGTTCCCTCCTAAACCATCTAATCCCACATATGACAACAAGGCAGCTCCAAAACGAATAGAGGGATCAAATTTCAAGAAACCTATGACAGGGCTTTACATCAAGAAACACTTAATGATCTAAGGAGAAAGAGATTATGTTTTTATTGCAGGGGTCCTTATGATGAGAAACATGAGTGTCCTTTGAAGCCTAAGGGTAGAAATAGGATTATGGAGTGGTACTTTGAGGATGAACATAGTTCTGATTTTGAGGGACAGCCAGTTGATCATGAGGAAGAGAGTTGTGAAGAGACAGTTAAGGATGAAAAGGTTGATGGTGATTCCAACCTTAAGGTAGTATACCTCTCCAGCATGCAGAAAGAGGGATCCTTCAGGATGCGGGGCCTCTTAGCAGGGGAGCGTGTTATTGCACTATTGGATACAGGTGTCACTCACAATTTTATTGATTCACGATTGGTATCCAGGAGAGGCATACAGACAGAAGAATTTGAGGGCATTAGAGTTAAGGTGGTTGATGGTTACACACTTAAGTGTGACAGGATGATTTCGGAGCTTCCCGTGAAGTTGAACAATTATGAATTTAAGACTGATTTTTATGTTGTAGATATGGGAGGTACTGATTTGGTTTTGGGCATGAGCTGGTTACATTCTATTGAGGCATTTTATCTCAGCCTTAAGGACATGGAAATGAAGTTTGAAATTAATGGAAAGAAACATATTCTTAAGGCAATCAGAGAGGAGAATTTGAGGACAATTTCACTCAGACGTATGCAGTGACTTATTAGTCATGATGCAGTTGAATAGGCAGCAGAGTGTAGATTACTACCTACACTGGATGAGACAGGTAAATCAGCTTATCACCCTGACATATAGGAGCTCAAAACTAAACACTCTAAAGTGTTTAGTGATTTACCACATGGCAGGCCACCTGACAAAGGCATAGAGCACATCATTGAGTTAGAGGAGGGCACTAAGCCGGTCATGATTACTCCTTACCAGCACCCTAAGCGCCTGAAAGATGAAATTGAGAAAACAATTCAGGAGTTGTTATCTATGGGACACATTAGGCCGAGTAAGTCCCCTTTTGCTTCATCGGTTGTTTTGGTGAAGAAAAAAGATGGTACATTCAGAATGTGCATTGATTACCGGATGTTGAACCGGAGAACAATTAAAAACAGGTATCCTATTCCACGCATAGATGAGTTGATAGATCAGTTGCATGGTGCATCTTTCTTCTCTAAAATTGATTTGCGATCTAGATATCATCAGATCAGAGTTCGGGAGCAGGATATAGAGAAGACAACTTTCAGATGCCATTGTGGACACTTTGAGTTTTTAGTCATGCCTTTTGGGTTGACTAATGCTCTAGCTACTTTTCAGTCCACTATGAACAGGGTCTTCCACAGCCAGTTGAGGAGATTTGTTATGGTCTTCTTTGATGATATTTTGGCGTATAGTAAGACGTGGGATGATCATCTTTCTCATCTAGATACAGTGTTGGATATCTTGGATAGGGCTTCCTTGTATGCAAAGGAGTACAAGTGTGCCTTGGGTATGACAGAGTTGTTGTACCTTGGTCATATTATCAGTGCATAGGGAGTTCGCATGTATCCTGATAAGGTTCGTGCTATACTTGATTGGCCTACTCCAGGGAACTTGACACAGCTTAGAGGATTTATTGGTTTGTGTGCTTTCTACCGCAGATTTGTTGCTGGGTTCTCTCGTCATGCAGCCTCTCTTACTGATTTGACCTGTAAGGGTGCTTTTGAGTGGACCTCTCAGGCTCAGGAGTGTTTTGAGAAGTTCAAGCAAATAATGACATCATGCCTGGTTCTTGCGATGTCAAATTTCTCTAGACCATTTTATTTGCATTGTGATACCTCTGGTGAGGGCATTGGTGTTGTTCTTTCCCAGGATCGTCATCCCATTGTTTTTGAGAGGAGGAAGCTCAGGGGTCCTGAGAAAGGTTTTAGTGTTTATGACAAGGAAATGTCAGCCATAATGCATGCTTTGGCTAAGTTCAGGCAGTATCTAGTTGGTAGTAAGTTTTACATAAAAATTGATCATAATAGACTGAAGTATTTCCTTGGACAGCGAGATCTTAATGAGAGACTGCAGAAGTGGGTTAGCAAACTTCAATCTTATGATTTTGGCATCTCTTATATTAAGGGTACTCAAAATGTGGTTGTTGATGCATTTTCTCGGATTGCCTCATTTATGTGCTGACTGAGATATTTGAGGATTGGAGACACTTGATCATTGTTGATTATGCCAGAGACCAGTGGGCGTCTAGTGTTGTTGATGGATCTATACAGGACAGCAGGTATACTCTTGTAAATGAGCTGAGATCATTTACAAGGAGAGGATATTTTTGGTACCAGGATCGAGTGTCAGGCAGGTGGTGTTGAGGGCTTTCCATGATTCTCCTTTAGCTGGACATCCTAGGTTCTTCAAAACCTACAGGCAGGTTCGAGAGAGATTCACGTGGAAGGGCCTGAAGCTTGATGTACAGCAATATGTTAGAGAGTGTTTTGTTTGTCAGCAGAACAAGCAGGAGCACACTTATCCAGCCGGTTTACTGCAACCACTTCCCATTCATGAGCGGAAGTGGGAATGCATATCTATGGACTTCATTGTGGGCTTGCTTAAAGCTCAGGGCAAAGATTGTATATATGCGGTAGTAGATCATCTCACAAAATATGCTCATTTCTTTCCGATTACTACTACATTTTCAGTGACACAAGTTGCAAAGTTATTTTTCCGGGAGGTTTTCAAATTGCATGGTTTACCTTGGAATATTGTGAGTAACCGAGATAGTCGTTTTATGAGTCACTTATGGCAGGAGTTGTTCAGGTTATGTGGGACAGAGTTGACTCCGAGTACCAGTTACCACTCTCAAACTGATGGTCAGACTGAGATTGTTAATAAATGGGTGGAGGGCTATCTTCAGAACTATGTCAGGACATCAAAGAGCTTGGGTGAAGTGGATTTACTTGTGTGAGTATTGCTATAATTCCACTCACCATATGTCTATTTGGATGACTCCTTTCAGAGCTCTGTATGGGTATGATCCTCCTAGTTTCTTGGATTTGCTATTCAGTGATAGCAGAGTTCCCGGTACAGGTGACTTGCTGCAAGACAGTCAGGATATTATGGGTACTCTACGGGAAAATATTCAGAGGGCTCAGAATCAAAAAAAGCAGTATGCTGATTAGCGGAGAGTTGCTCACTCTTTCCAGGTTGGGGATATGGTATATTTGATGCTACACCCTTAAAGGCAGTCATCTATTCGGAAGAGCAGAGCTGAGAAGCTCAAACCTCAATATTATGGTCCTTTCCATGTGGTCAGACGGGTAGGCGAGGTAGCTTATGAGCTTGATTTGCCAGAGGACAGCAAGGTGCATAATGTATTCCATGTTTTGCGCCTCAAGAAGGCGTTGGGCAGGCATGTTGTCCCATCTTCTATTTTTCCACCCCTGGATGATTAGGGGAAGTTAGAGTTGATTCCTGAGGCTATATTGGAGACCCAAGAGAGGCATTTGCGTAGGCGAGTCATCAGGGAGTTTCTGGTGAAATGGCAGGGTTTACCTGTTGAGGATGCCACTTGGGAGTCAGAGAATATTCTTCAGCATCCAGGATTGTGATTGCTTGAGGACAAGCAATCTTGGGGAGGGAGGATTGTGATGTCCCCGGTTTAGCAGGTGTCTGGGACACGCCATTGTTAGCCCATCACTGCGACCCTCGTGGGCTAACGGATTGATTTGGGGGTCTCTTGTAGAGAACTTACTATTTATAGTAAGTCTATTTTTGTCAGTTTCCATTTGTGGCAGGGAGTCCGAGCAGTTGTCTTGATAGAGCAGAGCAGTTGGATTGGCTTGGATTGATTATTATTAATTAATTAAGTTTGACTTAATTAATTATATTGTGGAGCTTATTTTATAAGTCTAAGTCATTAAACATCATGGGATATTTTATTATCTTATGTTTGGACTTTGAATTAGAGGGAAAGCTAATTGAATATGTTATTTAAAATATTCAAACTTAATGTTTTAAGCTTGGATGCTTTAAGTTATAAAAGGAGTCCTCATGAAGATTCAGCTCGGCATCTTCTTGCAGAGGATTGAATGCATTAAGGGGATTTCGAAACCTTCTTTTGCATTACCTTTTGATCATTTGAAACTTGTGAAACTTGTGAATTTTGCGAATTTGCTTAAGCTTGGAGACAAGGGTTTAGTACGAAGTTTATCTTGCAAGGAATTGTGAATTTCTTGTTTGACATCTGCACTTTGAATCAGCGGTTGTTTGCTGGTGAATTGTGTGTGCTTGCGGCTAATCACAGGAAGCCAAGTAAGCATTCTAAGGCATTGGGGTTTGAATGTTTGATAATTGCATCAGCTAGTGGTGATTGGAAGACACTTAGAAGGGTTACGACTCACCATCATTCAGCGTGGAGTCCTTTCAAGCAGCCACCATCTCTTCTTATCAGCTGCGGCCAGTATACAGGAGACGTGGATGAGATAGCAGGTTACAATTTCAATTACTTTGCTTGCATTGGATGGTTATTGTGTCATTCCAACATTTGATGGTTTCAATTTCGAAATTCAATAAAGATTCATAGAGTTTAGCATGATACATGTTTAGCATTAAGAGTAATTAAATTTGATTTTAGCAAATTACAATTTCTTTCTTATTTTGAAAAAACACAAAAAAAAAACCTATGTATGTTGAAAATTCCAAAAAAAGAACAAAAATCCAGAACAAGAGAGATTATTTGCAGTGAATTTTAGTGATAGAGCCAGGCAGGCTCTTTACAGAGACACTGGTTTAATGGGGAACATCAGAGCGTAGCCCAGTGTTAATAGGTTACATTCTAGAGCGGCATAGGCTTACAAATCTTAAGAGAATGGCCCAAGCTTACCACACACTGGAATACAGTCCAAGTTTATCTTACGTTGCGTTAAACTCAACCAAGATTTAACAGGAAATAAATTTAACAAGAGAAAATGTTGTGAGATCTCTGGGACAGCGGTAGGGTTATTATCATTGTGGCATTTTGCTTTGCAAGTCTGTAGTGGAGATTAGCTGATGTAGCCAGATTAATGGCCTGTCAACGTTCATGTGATAGTTATTCAAAATTCATGGGGGCAGAATTTTATAAATTTTGTCACATTACCTACAACCGAACGCTCTAAGGATTGATATTGAAAAGGGATTTGGAAGGACATTTAAACCTTGAACATCCAGGTCCAAGATCACTAGAATTTGGTAATTCTCTGATATAATAAACAGTTCTTAAATTTAGTAAATCAAAAATAAAACTAAAATGCATCTGCCATCAGCCATGAAGTGGGTTTGGTCTAATTTAACCAATACTCGTGGGTTAGACACAACGTAAAGTCAACAGAGCCAAATATAACCATATATGATTTTCAATCTTATGAATTAGAGACAATGAAAACAGTGAAAAGTAAATTACATACATTTGATCGAGCTGTTTGTTTACTTCTTCTACCTCTTCGAAATCAGTGAGCAACTGGCGCACAATGGCTCCGTATGTCAGGGTGAACAGCTCTGCGTTCTGAACATAACACATCCGTTAATTTTTTTAAATGCGGAAGCCCAGATTTTTATTTGTATTTTGTTAAATCAATGGGAGTATACGCAGCGGTGGATTTCCTTACCACTCGCTCAACATTGGCAAAGACTGCGTCTCCTGCTCTTGGAACGAGCCGAGACATGGTGATATCCTGTTATTTGTTGTCTACTTCCTATCACAGCTTTCTTCAGTCAGATCTATGGCAGTATAGCGATTTCGCTTCAAAATTCAAGAAGCGACGAGAGTTTGGTTTCGAGAGCGCTTTGTCGGATCTTTGTTTTCCTTATTAAGCAGAGAGCACTCATTACAACGGTACATGAGCCAGGGCAGATTCTCAAGAGCTGAATGTTTTCGCGAAAATCTTTTAATTTAAATTTCACATTAATTTTCACGTCAAATTGTCATTATTTAATAATAAAAATATATAAATGAAATTTTATTAAATAATAAAAATATATCTATTATATAGCAATTTATAATTATTCTTAATAGGTTATTAAAAAAATTAAAAGAAGTATTGTAGTTGACCAAAAAAAAATTAGATATTCATTAAAGATAAATTAATAAATTCACTCAAATATTATGTAACCATTCGTGGTCATCGGCCAATCCAGGTCTATGTCATTTTCCCCAATAGCCATTTGTATCCAAAGTGAACCATACAAGGTGCATTGGCCCATCCATCTGGAGGGGGATAGTCGATAAATCTTTAGTCGATCTTTCCTTGCATCTATATCTTGTCATTATCAAATACCATAAAGTAAATAATTTATTATGAAGATTATGAAAAATAAAATAATTCTTTTAATTAAATAATTTTTAAGTAAATATTGTCTAAAATAAAATATTTTTAGATAAAACTTAAAATTATTATGTTTGTAATAAAAATGGTTCTTAATATAAAGTTAAAATAAATAATGTTTATATTTTCTTATGCATTTGTATATTTATTTATGTGTCTAAATGGTGTATATGTAGTTGTTTAGATAGATTGTTACCGCCATATTTCATTATAGAAATTTATTCCTAGCATTTATTACACATATTCATACACTATCCCTAGTGTTATAAATTGTAACCCCTTACAATCTCACTCTTTTTGGACCCTTACTTTAGTTTGTTTTATCCTATGTCATTTCAAGCTTAATTGGCCCTATCTTATCACACTATTGTCAAATACTCATATCAGATTTGGAGAACTTATTTAAAAAGCATTGCACCACCACCATTATCATTACTAAGGTAGTATCTTTTCAATTCAACGTTTTACTTCAAATTTAGTCTCTACCCTACCAAGGGTAAGCTCTCTTTTCTAAGCAATCATAGGTGTAGTGGATGTTAACACCTACCTTTGGGCCTGACTTAGGCAAGCTCCTATATAGCAAAACCATATTCCCCTATTCTTTGTGTGTTGGTTATAGATCCAACAACCAAAAGTTGCAGATTTGCAGAGAGTGAACTAAGACACGCAACTTTGTATTTTGAATAGATGAAAACTCGTGAACTATCTCAATTAGCACATTTATCTAACAGTTTTTGGGTTAATTTTGAAGGGAGTAATTTGCAAAGCATCATGATTCATAATTCAAATTTTTAGTTGATGGAAGCACCTTCAAGAGTAGGGTGCTTAGCACACTTGTCCATCATTTTTAGGCTCAAATTTCAATCACAAGCTCCTTCTCTATCTTATTTCCATATCTATATTTTTGTGATAGCTTTCTAATTTGTTTGTCTATTATATTAAATATTGTTAATTTCACATCATTTAACCTAGTTATTTGCATATTTGTATCAAATCATATCAAACGTAAAAAAGAAGAAATAATCATACACAACATCCAACTCTCCTTTAGGTCTGGAGTTTGTTTCTTGGTGGCTATTTTCTCAAAAGAACAATATTGATCATGTGTCTTAGTTTATGTATCTAGGACACTTAATATTGTAGGTTCTCACTATCCATGAATAAAAAATCAATATGGTGCAATTTTTATCATGTTAGCACAATTTGGATAAAAGTACTTGAGGAGTTGGTAGTGGCAGTTAATGTCTAATTTTGAATTAGCATCTATGACAACTTGTAAGAAAGATTATGACACATTTGACTATTGTCATATGATGAATATTCATCCACCTTAGAGAATCTCCTATGGAGGTTCTTAGGATTTGGGTGCTCATTTTTGGCATGAAGTATACAAGTAGATCCAAAAGTTTATCAAATGCAATAATTCCTTTCTTAAAAAAATTCTCTCTCAAAGCTTATGGTTGTGTTTGCTTCAATGGACTAAAACCCATTAAAGTGGAGGCTTGTAGATAAAAACTCATCAATGTTAGGTGGTCAAAATATGAAAACCATTTGTTCGTAGAGGGAAATTCCATCAAAAGATTACATTTATGCTGAAAAATTAGACAATTTCAAAAAAAAATCAATGCTTTGATTGCAAGTCTTAGTAATTGTAGTTTGGGTGATTTCTAAATATTTGTTCAATGTTTTTGTTTTCCAAGTGTATTTATATGTTTTTATTGTTGTATAAGTTTATTTTGTTGTTGTAGGAGTGAGTTTGATTAGCTTCAGGTGTTGTCTCATTCCTCTCTCAAATTCAAGACAATTTCAATCTTGTAATATTATTGAATTTGTAGTTTCAAATGGTTTATTTAGAATAATTTGCAAATTTTGGTTTTAGCAATTTTTGTCATTCATTTGTTGTCATAGAGAACTATTGGCTAAAATATGTCAAAAAGAAAGAAATTGTGCCTATTGAGATTCAATTGAAAATTCTTCAAATGAGGTTGTTGCAAAATGATATAAAGATAAATTAAGCAATTTCAAGTTTTCATAGAAACACATGAGAATGATCAAAAGAAAATTACAATTGAGAAAGAAAAAAGAAAAAAGAAAATTTTTCTAAAAAAAGAGATCAAGGAGCAAAATATGAAAAAACTATTCTTAAAAGACAAAGAAAAACTAGAACTAGATCTAAAAGAAAGGGAGTAAATCAATGAAGAAGAACATATATATTCTATCATACAAGTTGAAGGTAAAGTTTCTTTGATATAAAATATTTTTATTTTGACTTCTAATGGTTGTATGAGTTAGCCAAATACTAAGGAAGCCAAGGAGGAAGGGGAATCATTCATTGAATTAGAAGAGTCAAGAATGAAACACATTGTGGGATGATCTACCATTCCAAAGGAGGATCGATGAATCTTTCTTATTTATGAATTTCATTTTAAGGATGATATTGTTACTGAAAATCTTTCAAGGATGCTCAAATCCATAATAGAAGGTAAAAGCGTCAATTATTTACTTGATTATAGTTCAAAGAATAACTTGAGGATAATAACACAGAAGAATTATTGCATTAGTTTGGCCTCACATTATTGCATAGTGTTTATAATTATGGGAATAATTCTAACAATGATGAAAAAATGAAACATACAAAGTGGAAGGGAAAACCTTTTTCTCAACTTCAAAATATCTCATGGGTGATGTTTTGTGACCCTAGTGTTTTAAAGAAAACTAGTTCATGCATATTGAAGGTAAAAATCCTTTGATAATGGTGTTGGCTCCAGATAATGGATAAATAATGATTATAAATGGGCCTAATACCTCAACTTAGGGACTTGTTGTCCTAACTGGTAGCTACTAAATCCTACTATTGATATTCATTTACTTGTTAGAGCAAGAACATATACTTGAAATGATGCAGCGCAGTGTGTGCACTAAGGATTCTTGAACCCGTGCTAATCATACTATAATCAAAGGAATTTTGAATTAAATATTGCAAGGAAATGCATGTCAACAACTTGCCTATAACTTCCTACAAAGAAAACTAACTTGAACTTTTGTTAAAACAAGAATTTTGCAACTAAGGTAACTTTGTACTCTACTATGGATGCAGGAATAGTCGCAGAGATGAGTTTCTATGGTTGTAGGAGCAGTTCTTCACTGAATTAACAAAAATAGAGCATTACTTATCTAATTGATTTAAACTATAAAAATAAAATGACAAGCTTCATCACCAGGTGGGGGGCCCTTGAGTGAGTACTCTTGATTATGAACTACGTACTCAAAGATAAACATTAAGAATACTATCACTCCATCATATTGATAACATAGAAATGTTGGAACTATTCTTTCTCAAAGAATACAAAAAAAATACAGAAATTTATTACAATGCTCAATCAATCATCTTTAAGGGAAAATGTGGGAGACTTTATAGAAATAAAATCCTAACTAACTTAGCACATCGATCCCCCAGATCTAGGGAAAGTGCCTTTATTGAAAGATGGAAATTTGGAACCACAAAAAATGAAATGGAGACCACTATGTCCAACCATTAGTTGAACCAAATATTTTCCTAATTCTACTCAAAAATCAGGAATGAGAAATAGTTATGAGGATAAATGTTTTCCTAACTGCTTTGAAGGATTTTTCCATAGAAAAGGACAAATAGACTGATGTTTATGACCTTGTTGATCGCTTCCTTGATTGTCATGTTTGACTGCTTCAAATGACCTATTGAAACTTAGTGTGCTTTGACTTATTTAATAACTACACCCATAGGATTAGTACCACTCGTATACTTGTTCAAGCATTAATATATCAAACACAATAATCATCTCAACATTTCATTAAAAACATATATCTATATTGCACTTATAAGAATGGTCGTCCTAACGTAGAGAACATTATAACAATAGGATTAATTATCATCATGTCACAACATAAGTCCTAGCAAAATACTATAAAATCATATAGTTTGAGGGTTATACAGTGAAATAGAGTTCAACCAATCATTGAAATTATCTAATAAGATGACCAAAATGGGGCTCTTCATTCCCCCCAACTTAATTCCCTATTGGTCTTCCAATAGGAACATCTTGATTCTCCATCCATGTTGTCACTTTGAAATCACTTACTGTAGTGTGCCCTGTGGTTTTAACAATTGGACTCCAAAAGAATCCTTGCTTCTTCTTCAGTTTTTTCCCACTGAGATTTTTCCTTGTACACATCATAATAGGTGTTTACTTCCCAATATGGAATTTTCCACCAAAGTAGAGGTGGTTGAAATGTCAAGGCAATCCATCTTTCCTGTTGGCTACGACCAATCTGCATGTAAGTGGCTACTCTATGGATTGTTGCGTGAAAATTTCGCAGTGAATGAGGCTCTACCTTCTTATGGTTATCAGGTAATGCATTGTATCTACGAGCCAAGTGCCAAAACACTATTTTAATTTGAGGTTACATGTCTTCAAGTTCTATATAAATGTGTTTCTTTAATGTCATTACCTTGGCCAACTTATTAGGGTTGCAAATCAATTTATCCTATTCATAGAAGACTCTGTCTGGATTTGCAACCTTAGCCCCGAGGGATAGTGGAGCAATTTGTTCCACTTCTTCATAGTCTTTACGCTTCTCCACTTTGGTATTTTCATTATGCACATAGAAAATGAAATACCTCATTTGAACATTCCCAATGAGAAACAATGGATTCCACTTGGTATTGAATGGAACACCATAACTATGCAGATACAATTCACATAGTGGATTCTTGTATTTTGGAGTAGCAGTTTGTAGGAAAGATACAACTCTCTTAGTTGCAGTGCATAAACTAGATAAGGTGATATGCACTCCATAAGTTGAGGGACCAAAGTACCTATATAATATATGCCTTATTCTTTAATTGCACAATTTCCTCATCTTTCCTCTTGAGTTCTTGTAATTGTTCATTTTCATTATTCCATTCTTGTTCCTTCTTTATCATAGATTCTCATAATTTTAATGTGACATAAGCCCATGATGAAAATGGTATTGTCAACATAAATTTCTTAATTGTGTGTTCTTGTGGTTATTTGTCCCTACTGATTTCCTCAATATCCTTCTTTTTGTGGCTCTTGCAAGGTTTTCCAAACCACTAGCAGTATGTTCTTCTTCTAAGTTTTCTTGATCCGCTTGTTATGTTTTTTCTTAGTCAACCTCATCATCTATCTCCTAATTGTGTGGTAAATTACAAGTGTGAATAGAAACTTCTTCTATGTCTCTTGCTTCATCTAATGTTGAATAATTTTGAGGCACTACATGAGGTCTACTAGTATGTTTAGATGTGTTTTCTTCTCTGGTATCAGATACAATTTTATCTTACTCAATTCCAATGGGTATGTGATTAGCTTTAGCTTATTTCCTACCCATGGGTTTCTTAGGTTTCCCACGAAGCCTGTGACTCCTTCTTACTACCTTTTCAGGGTACTTCTTAGTCTTCTTCCCAACCTTTTTTGATCTCTTTTCAAGCTGCTTAACTTTCTTAGAAGTTGATGGTTGTTTTGTGTTTGTAGCTCCCCATTTAGGGACGCTATGACTATATGATTCAAACATCTTATTTTTTCCTTCCTTCCTAACATTTTCAACTTCTTTTAAATAATTTCCTTTTTTCCCTATTTGACACAAGGGTTTCTATTGGAATAGGGCTAGGTGTATGATTTGTCTCTTGACTTGACTCAACTAAAGGGATTCTTGTTTCAAAAGTATTATCACTAGAAGGTGGTTGTAATGGTCTTGAATATGAATCACATTTGGTTAATTTGAAGTTATCCTCAGTTCTTGTAGCCCTATGGGTCAAGGGTTGACCAGCAAGACCCAAATTAACTAATTTAACCTTTCTCGCTTTTAAGAAATCATCCCAACTCATACTCGGTTGGGTCTCTACTAAAGATCTTTCAACTAATAACTGAATTAAGAAATGATGAGAAATGGAATTCGCAGCACCTTTCTACACTTTAACCACTGTCAACTTGAGGATATTGTAAAGGAAATTTGGCACATTTGTTAGCCTATGATGTTGAAGGTGACTTAAGAGTTTGAAGTGCACACCATGCAACTAAGATATTCTTCCTTCATAGGTGAAGTACATGAAAATATATGTCACTCTTTGGGACCATAGTGGAGCCAAAGACATTCTCTTTGTCCCTTGATTACTTACCTCCAAAGGTGGGTCTCTAGGCACTATAAACTTTATTTGAGTTGTTCTTGCATCCCTAGTCTATGGGTATGATTCTCTTGTTCTTGGAAACCCTATTACCTCTTCAATCCTTTCTTCTATAACCACTACTTTCAAACCCTTGATCCTATCATGATCCTCTTTAAAATTAATTTCAAAATCATGAGCTACATGTTCATCAAAGGTATGAAGCTTAAGGAAATCATTGAGCCATCCAACTCCTC
Organism: Thuja plicata; assembly: GCA_018584345.1. Lineage (NCBI taxonomy): Eukaryota > Viridiplantae > Streptophyta > Pinopsida > Cupressales > Cupressaceae > Thuja > Thuja plicata. Next base: position 4,929,746 of record MU223182.1, on the reverse strand, counting down.
TTAAAACCGATTCACAATCTTGGACCTGCAAGATAAGTTTGTGACTTACAGGATCATGCCTAATTTGTGGACCTCTCATCTTGACAATTCCTCCCTAAGTAATTCCTTTGTTATGAAATCAATTCATTGGAAACCAACTCAGAATTCTCTTACAGCCCATTTCTCTGCACTGTCTAGCTTACTCTGCACAAATTTCATTTATTCTACCACTCAGATTATCTATACAACTCAAACCTCTCCGCTTCCATATAAGAAAGTTACAATTTTAACCAGGGTATTTTGAAAGGTTGATACAAAGGCAAAATTATTATGGTTGCAGACACATTCAAGGCAAGGTACAAAAAAATAAGATACTCATTAAATTGACTTAACACAATACTAAATTGGCATAATGGACTCAGTCATGCAAAAATTTAAAGCTAAACCAACTATAATAACAACATTGCTACAATTATCATAACATATCATGACAATGATTGCCTCTCCCGCCATCTAATTATTTGACATGTGTCCACACATGTGATGAGTCAGGAATGTGTGTGTGTGTGTGTGTGTGTGTGTGTGTGTGTGTGTGTGTGTGAAATATTATAACCTGAATATTAATGAAACAAGAGTAATACATACCTTGTGTGAAATGTGAAGGTGGTGTGTTGTACAGTGTCATATCAATCATGCAAGTTAGATATTTAGTAAAGATAAAAGACAGAAAGGGATGGTGAAATGATGGTGAAAGACAATAAGATGGAATGAAGTGGTAGTGACATGTATTGGAGGTGGATGGAATAGTCCTATTTTGTGATGGAAACTTTATTATGAGTGGTGTGGTAGGCCAACTAGGCATGCATGGATCCTACCAAATTAGGTAGACTGACTGTAGGAAGATTAATAATGTTGGACTTATCAAATTGGTGCATAAATTCCTCTTTAGTAGTTGGCTTATGGTAAAGATGAAGTTTATGACCATTAACCAACAACTTGAATTTAGCATTATCTATAGTGCTCAGCTTGACTACACCGTTAGGAAACACTTTTTCAATTTTATATGGTCCAATCCATCTTGTTTGCAATTTCCCTAAGTTTTCTTGATATCTTGAATCATATAACAAAGCCCAATCACCTAGACTAAAATGTTTTCTCTTAATATGTTGGTCATGCCAATGCGCCCTCTGTTGTTGGACCAATTTAGTATGTTGTAGGATTTCTTGTCTCATTTCATCAAACTAATTCAGGTGCAAAATTCTCTTTATTTGTGCCTTTGACAAGTTCATACCCAACTCTAGTATTATTTTGAGTGTCATGCTCAAATTATATGGGCATGACTGTTGTTTTACCATACACTAATTCAAAAGGTGTAAATTGAGTGGTAGTTTTCCATGGGGTTCTTAATTCCCATACTAGCTCTGACAAACAGTTTTCCCAATGTTTCCTATACATTGCCACTATCTTAGTGAGTATGGCCTTGATTTCTCTATTGGTTATGTCAACTTGACCATTTTCCTAAGGGTGATATGGAGTTGATTTCTTATGCCTGATGTTGTATTCTTCTACCAATGTTGTTACCATATTAGATGTGAACTATGCCCCTTAATTATTGACTAACTCCCTAGGAACTCCATAGCCAATGAATATTTCTTCATACAAAAACTCAACAATCTTATTAGCCCTGACATGTGTCATAGCCTTAACTTCCACCCACTTTGTTAGGTAATCAGTGCAAAATACAGTATAGGATTTTCCATTGGAAGGTAGATCAATGAGGCCTATAAAATCCATACCCCACTTATCAAAAGGGGTAACAACCACTTATGGATGTAATGACATCTCATTTGACCTTGTGGGCCTACCCATTCACTGGCACCTATCACACTTCCTAGTATATTTAAATACATCTATATGGAGGGTAGGTCGATAATATCCGATATTGAGAATGTTCATGGCTATTCTCTTAGCATAAAAATCTCCTCCATAAGGCTCATCATGACAGGCATGAATCACATCATATGTTTCATCCTCTCTAATGCACCTTCTCATAATATTATCAGGTCCCATATAAAATAAACATCCTGATACCTAGGTGAAAGTAAAACTCTTTCCCACCAACATGTTCCTTTCCTTAGGGGATAAATGTGTAGGAACTTTACCCATGACCGAGTAATTAATAATATATGCATGTCATGGTGTTGGAATGTTGATTGTAAACAAGTGTTAAGCTGGAAATGAGTCATCAATTACAAGTTCTTCTTGATTGAACTATCTAGATAAAAAGTCTACAACTACATTGGCTTTTCATCGCTTATCAATGATTGTGACATCAAATTCTTGCATTAAAGTAACCTTCTAGAAAGCCTCCCAAATGCAAAAGGTATATTCATTAATTAATTAATGGAAACATGATCTATATGGGCAAATACCTCATACCCAATGTCATAGTGTCTAAATTTGTTTAATGCATATACCACAACTAACATCTCTTTTTCTATAATAGTATAGTTGATTTCTGCTCCTAGGAGATTCTTGTTGACATAGTACACAACGTATTCCACAAATCCTTATTTTCGGCCAAGGATATCACCTACTATATGGTCGGATGCATTCACATGGATATGAAATGGCAGATGTCATTGTGAACCTTTACGGATAGGAGCTTGAGTCAACAAAGTTTTTATATCTTGAAATGCTTTCTCACAAGCTGCAGTCCACTTAAAATCAACATCCTTTGTCAATTAGACATATAATGGACCAGTTGTCTAACATAAATTCTTGATATATCTCATGTAGTAACTCACATGGATAAGAAAAATTTTGACATCTCTTTGTTTTGTAGGTGTCGGTAGATCTTTGCTAACTTCAATTTTGGAAGGATCAACCTGAATATACTTGCCAGAGATATAATGCCCTAAAACTACTCCTTGCATTTTGAGAAAATACTTCTCACTTTTTAAATAGAGGTTATGCTCTTTGCATCTCTGCAACACCTTTCTTAGATTGGTCGATGCCTCTTAAAAAGACACCATGTGTACTGAAATCATCCATGTATATCTCTATACAACTATGAGATATGTTAGAAAAAATGTTGATAACCACCCTCTAAAAATTTGTTAGTGCGTTAAACAAACCAAATGGAAGAATAGAGTATGCCTAATTTCCCCATGGGCATGTAAAAGTAGTCTTATCTTGGTCCTCTGGTGCAATCTTGATCTGATTGTATCCACTAAAACCATCCAAGAATGAGAAATAATTTTTCCCTACTAGAGAATCCAAGACTTGATCTATGAAAGGAAGTGGAAAGTGATCACTCTTTGTTGTTGAATTGAGTTCTCTATAATCCACACAAACTCTCCATTTTCCTCATTTCTTAGGAATAATAACCAGAGAAGATACCCACTCACTGTCAAATATTAGATATATGTGTAATCAGGGGTTAAATTTTGGGTATCCGTACCTGCAATTGATCACAAATCTTACCACACAAAGAATTATTAATAACAGTTAGTATGAAACCTTTAATATCAAAAGAGGAAATGACAAAAAGGAAAGCATAAACAATAAAATAATAAATCAATAAGAGCATATGCAAACATTTTAATCCTCCCTTGTTGTTCTCTGTCTTGATGCAATATGGGCTCTCAAAATGAGTACTCAATGGGACAACATAAGTGTTCGAAGTGTGTGTGTGGTTACTAAATATGAGAATAAGCTCTCCGTTTATAAGAATTATGGGATTTCAATCAGGATTCCATGATTGGTGAGACTGATTATTTGTGATTGAAGAGTTAAACCCGATTGATTGGGAGTTCAACTCACTTGATTGCCTTGACAACAAAATAAATTCATATGTTAAGAGAAAAAATTGAAGAGTGAAGTGAATCAATTGAAGAGTTGACTGATTAGATAGATTAGAAGACTAAATAGATTGATTTGATAACTAAATTGATTTATCAGTCAGAGAAGAGTGATTGAGGAGTGAACTGAAACTTAGTATTAGTCAGAGGTAGAAGAATAAATATGATTAAATCAATAAAAGAATTCATTTATTTGCACATGGGGGAATATAAATATATAATTAAACGTATTTATTTATTAGAGGAATAATTAGTTTAATTAAATAAATATTATTTGTTCAATTATGAGGGGGAGTTTGATTTATTAAATGTGATCATTACATGGGCGTAATAATAACAAAGAGGGAATATTAATTAAATAACATAATTATTTATTTAATTGAAATGTCATAGAGAATAATTAAATAATATTAATTATTTAATTACTTTATAGAGGAATAATTGATGGTTACTGATTTAGACGTTCAATAATTAAGTAATTAGTTAAAATCACTTAATTATGAAATTAAAGATAAATGATGAATTTGAATTTAGAATATAGTAGGACACAAATTAATAAAATAATAAAGATAATTTAATAATTTAAGAAGAATATTTAGTAAAGTCATTGTGTTAAAGCAAGTGATCTTTTTTAAGTGTCTACATTTTGCCCCTCTTTGATATAATGTGTTTTCAAGCATTATTTCAAAGAATAATTAAAAAAATCATGCCCCAGTATGCCCTTATGAAAAAGCGTCAATAACTAGGTATTATGGTGCCCCCTCAAGAAAAATGAGCAAAAAATGTAATGATGGGCTCATTTGGTTGATACCATGACCAGGATCACAATGCAGCTCAAGGTTTGGAAAACATAGGTCATACGCAAAAGTTATGGACAAGGGAAGGTGAAAAGCATCGCAACCAATAGATATGCAAGGTGTGCACTTCCATCGAGGTGGGGTATAAATAGGAGTTGGAGGTCATTTTCAAAGTCATTGTGCACTTTTGGATTATGGGGAATTGGTGCGGAAGGATTAGTCTCTGAGTGATTTGAGGTGTGATATCAACCTAGGAGGATGGAGTACCCATCAAGGAGCGGGTCCAGACCTATCAATGAGCAGTTGGTGCCCCACCTCAAGGAATTTTTGACATCCTAACTTTTATTTTGTCTTGTTTTTGGTGCTTTCGATCATACTAGGTCTAGGACGAGTAGGACTAAAACGTCGAACACAAGGGTTGAAAATGTCACACTCTCAATGCATGAATGAAACACATGGAGTGTGTGTTTGACACACATGAAGTGAGTGATAAACGCACTTAAACCAGGGTTGCGACACTCATACAATGTAGAATGACACACATGATTTGGGATTTAGACAGATATATTATGGGTTTGAAATAGTTTCTTTATTAAAATGTAATACAATATATGTGAATGAATGAATTCATTGGACATGTGGTATGCGAATGAGTTAGCTCATGGTTGCATTTTTAGACTTATTACATGTGTACATGTGATATGGGTATGTAAATTATATAGTGTAGATGCGTTGTAGCCTTGATTTATTGCATGTGGACTAACTATGTGACTGCATTTTCATTATAGATTAGGGATGATTTCCTGCTTACATGGGAGAATCATCCCGACACCTTGGCATATATACATACACTAGATGATGATGAGAACACACATTTAGATAGCATTGGTTTACTCTATGTTACACTTATGCCTGAGATTAGGGCAAATAGGGGCTTAGAAACTGCATTATGTGAGAGATGGAATTCAGAGACGTCTCCCTTCCACCTATCGACAAGAGAGTACATGATCACTTTGGAGGATGTGTATAGGATCTTACAGATTCCTATTTGGGGGGAGAGGGTTGTGTACTCATTCTAGATAGGTCAAGAAACCTTATGTGACCTATTTGATTTCAGGGCAGAGGATTTGGGAGCTAGGGGTATGACATCAGGTGGCGAGATATGCTTGGCCATGACCTATACTTTGGGAACCTTTATAGAGTTGTGGCATATGTGTTAGTTCTAGATAGAAGAGGGAATGGATTTCTTATTGGTTGGGGAGAGATTGTGATAGATATGTGGTTGTGGGGGACAGTCTATGCATGGGGACCATGTGCACTAGCTATGATATATCATTAGTTACATGAGATTGCATACCATGGGGTGTGGACTATAGGGTGTGGAGTCACACTTTTACAGATGTGGTCCTTTGATAATATAGTTTTATTTTGCCTAAATTTTTATAGACCAGTCATATAGCCATGACAACCCTATGTATATTATTATGATGCAGTGGTTTGCAAACAGGTGAGCCACTTGAGGTATTGGAGACACTTCCTAGACACACTAAGGGTTTTTACTTGGAGACCATACATTGGATGTCTGGTGTAGGATGGAAAGGATGACCATCTCTAGTTTTTCAAATAAGAGACATACCTTATTGGTCGGTTGACACAGTATATAGGATCATTGATATTCAACTTTCTGATAAGGTATTGAGAAAATACGAAGAGAAATAGGGAGTACCATTGGGGTCAGTTCAATTTTCTAGAAGTATGGATGTCAAAGGATGGGGACCAGTGATCCCTATAGCAACAACAGTGGCACAATCCCCTACTTTGGATCCTTTGAGATGGGTCTGGCGATCAATGACGACAGATGTAGAGATCACAATAGAGTATGGTGCATGGTGGCCTACTCATAGGATTATTCCTTATATGGATCCAGGAGTTCCAGTACTTATTGATATGCATCATCAACATATTCAGGGTAGATGAGGGTAGAGAGGTGGATGAAGAGGGAGGGATGGAGGCAGAGATGGTGGAGATCAGGTAGATGAGATAAGGAGACTAAGGGATGAGGTTAGGGATCTCTGGGGGAGACGACAACGATAGAGTCACAAAGCCATTATCATGCGATGAGGGTGACATTTTTGGAGGGGAAGATAGAGCAGATGCAAATAGATATGAACCATGAGAGGGATAGCATGAGGGCATAGATATATGCAACAAAGAGCAGGGAATAGGTAGTAGAGGCCAGAGCTTAGGCAACAGAGACAAAGTTGAGATAATTTATTGCCAGTGTACATGATGCTACTCTACAAAATATTATTGATAGGTACTTGCAAGTGGGTACAGAGGCTACTATACATGCTTGAGATATGTAGAAAGAGGGATTGAGTATTGGCGGGGTCATTATGAGTGAGTGGTGTTGGAAAAGGAGTGCGTCCCTAGTTATATCGCTTCACAGAGATCATAGAGACCTGAGAGATTATAGAGTTGTGGGGCAATTGTACACCCTCTCAGAGCACATAAAGAAGGTACAGATGCACCACCTAGTAGAATAAGGTTGGGCCTTTGAATTCTGTACCACCTAGACCTCCCAAACCAGGAGGTGGAGATAGCACGAGTTGATATTATAGATAGCCTTTTGCATATATTTTGTGAGCTTGTGAGCTCTCCTTTAGACATTGTACCATGATACATTTTGATATATATATATATATATATATATGATGTAATTTTGACGACCTTATATGATGTTTATGTGATCTACTTTACTTTATGATTCATGTGATGCACATGTTTTCCATGATGATATGCTCTACGTGATATCTGTGAGATGTCATGATTCATGGTACGCTTTTATGTTATATCTATGTAATGGTTGTATTCATTTCCTGTAAGATGTGATGCCATGATGATGTGTTATGCACTTAATTAATTCTTTTGTATTTTCATATGCACTTTTAATGATGCGACTAAATGTGATGCATATTAGATTGATAGATTACGCTAAATGAGTTTGATGTTTTATGCATTTATATGATGGATGAATGCATTATAAGATTTACTATATGTGGGTAAAAGTACAAACCTGTGTCACACTTTTATAAAGGAAAAGAACGACAACATTCAAATTTATAAACTTTAACAACATAAAAGTGGCATTTGTGTTTAGAATTTGAAGACGATGTAAACTAATGAAATGTGTAAAATTTGATCAAGTTTAGGCTTATAATTTTTTTTTAAAAAATTGAAAAAAATTTAACATAGTTTTTTAATTTTTGAAGTCCATTTTTTTATTCCTGAAATATGCTGAAAATCTAGGGTCTAGTCCGTGTTAACAAACTATATGCAAATAATATTTTTTTCCTCTGATTCCATAATATGTTTTAGATGACATGTATAGCTAATGCATAAAAAAACAAAGATTGGATTTCATTAAATATTTTGTCTGTTATAACTATCCAAAGTCAGTGTTACCTGAAATCAACAGTTTTTAGTCCGCGTTCAATTTTACCTATCAAATCTACACTAGTAAAAAAAAAAATTACATATTCTTAAAGAGGACTCTATCCTCTAGTGTTAAATATAAAGTTTTAATTTTTCTGACATGATTTGTTATTTTTAATATTTTTTGA
>MU223182.1:4907751-4921428 GCA_018584345.1 Thuja plicata | reverse complement strand
CTTGAAGTATTTTCAACTTATAATATATTATATGAAACCAAAACATGATAAAAATTACATGACCATAATCTTGACTACGAGCTCTACAAAAGGGTATTTTTAGATTTTACAAAAAGGTAAATTTTGACAGAGAATTCAGGTCCAGAAGGGAGAACTTGAGAAAGTCACCCATTTTTGATGACTTGGCTGCCAAATAGGATTCCATGTGGGTCCGGCTGGAAGGAATCTGGCCGCACTGGGTCCGGCCGAACCTATTTCGGCCGGACCCCATCCGGCCAGACCCTAGTCCTCACAATGACCCTCACGGGCCCCTAAATGACAATGACCCCTTTGTTTTCTTATATACTTTTGGCGGTTCGGCCGAAACCCCTTCCGGCCGAAAGGGGTTCGGCTGAACCCCCCGCTCCACATAGGTGCCACTTAGCGCCTAAAGGGCGCCACGAGGGTCCGATCGGACCCATTCCGGCCGAACTTGTTCCGGTCGGACCCTCTTAGGATGTCCTCTAGTGCGACACACTATTATACTTTTACCCATGTATGATATATGTGTACTAATATGCTTATGGATGTAGGATGATTTTTTTTTGTATCATGATACTCTATCACAAGGAATTGTTAGGACTGACAGAGAGAAATGTTAGTAATGATAATCAGGAGATGAGAGAGAATGAGAATGAATCCTGATTGAAACCTTAAATTCTTTTAACCACCTTCAAATTCCAACTTATTTGAGAAATTTCTTTCATCATTGAGTCACTTTTATTATAGAAAATTTGAATACCATCATAGCCAGATATGAATGATCTAGGTACAATTATCCCCTTGCATTTTAATAGGCACTTGGAACAGACAAAGAATGTGGGCCAATCCATCTAGGTCAAGCATTAAGAGTCGAGGTATGTGGGGTGTATCACAATAAATTTACTTATTGCAATTAGATATTATAGATGGATGTGAAGGTTATTATCAAAGACACCTGAAAAACTCTTTTAAGATTTCATAGAAAACATCCCACAAACAACAGACAAAGAAAAATAAGTCATGGACCATCTTGGCATCTCTAATCGCTTGTGGAATCACAAAGATGTATAGGAACATGACTTGTATAAATCAAGACATAATAAGACTAACTTGACTCAACAAGTTAGCAACCATATTGATCATGTGTATGTGTTGTTGTAGTTGTTTGACAATGACATTAATGATTGATGATGATGTCAGGTTCCAATAATGATATACCCTACTTTAGACTGACATGTCTAGTTTCGAGTGCTTTTACCCTTTTTTATAAGACAAGATGATCTTTTGACAAAAGATTTGATTGACTTGATAGATAAGATAGATTTGTCAGTTTGATTGAGGACTTGTTGATAAGTTGACAGTTTTGACTTGGTTCCATTTTGAGCTTAGACTTGATGTGCGATGTCATTCAATTCCTATTGAAATGTGAGAGGACCTAGTTTATGTACAAAGGATTTTATTGCAACATTTTAATGATTTTTTTTTTCAATTCTTTTGTTTTGTTTTTGACAATTTTGATTTTTTGTGATGTTTTTGGTGTTTTCTCAAAACATTTTTTCAATGTTTTTATAAAAAAAATCAAGTATTTTTTTAAATTTTACTTTTATCCAGGACGCCTCCAATCAGGACAAACTGCACATTTTATTATGAAATGGACGTGATGGAGTGACTTTATTTGGGACACGAAAAGGAAAAATGATGAATTTCATACCACTATTAGATGGTAAAAGGCATTTGTTACAAAGCGAAATGAAAAATGATACCAAGTTGGAGTGATGATAGATAATAGAGCAATGATCCCTACACATGGTGCCATATTGCCCAATTTTTACTATGGTACTTGCCCAAAATGTTATCAAGGTGGTTTTCACTATAGAATAAATTTGTTTCTATTTTTGTGTCACACAAGATGCTTGTTTTCTAGGTTTTCATCAAGGTAACTATTTTTTCTTTATTGATTTTTTTTTTGTATTTTTGACATTTTTGAAATAGGTATACTCTAACAGTCATGTATAATACTTGCGCAAATGAAAACAATTGATGGGGTTTGATAGAGATTGGCCCTCTAACGTAGATACTTGGTATGCTTTAGAGAGACTATTGTGATGATGTAGGAGCCCAACCAGTTGGGTTCAAACTTTCTTGGTTTCTCTCTTTCCAATTGATTCTTTTGATTCTACATTAGTACCAAGTCTCCAACTTCAAATGATCAGACTTTAACTTTTTTATTGTAGCTTGTACAAATACTTTGTTGATATGCCTATAAATGGTTCATTGCTTGTTCTCTTTTCTCATCGAGAAATTATTTCTCCTATAATCTAGATACATGATATTCCTCATTAGAAATGACATTTTGAAGAGACACTCACAGTGATGGGAACTCAACCTTAATATGCAAGATAGCTTTGGTACCGTAGACAAGTGAATATGGAGTGGCTACTATGGGTGTACGAAAACTGGTGCGATATGCCCATAGGGTGGGATTAAACTTTAGCTGCTAGTCCTGACCAATGTCATCGACTGTCTTTTTTAGGATTTTCATAATGGTTTTATTTGATGTCTCTACATGACTGTTACTTTGTGGATAGTAGCGTGAGAAAAAGCGGCGTTTGATGCAAAACTTAGCACAAAGTTTGTCAACCTTTTTTTTTTAATGGAGTGCCATTACCTGTGATGATAACTTGTGGTACATAATACCAGCTAATGATATAGCTTAAAATGAACTTGGAGATTTGTTTGCCAATTACATAATTCATTAGAATGGACTTAATCCACTTTGTGAAATACTCAATGGTTATAACTATGTATTTATGACCATCAAAGAATAGTGGGTGAATGTTTCCTATGAGATCGACCCCCCATTGTGAAAAAGGCCATGGTGAAGTAAGTGGTTGCAGCTCCTGAGCTAGTGCATGGATGAGGTTATTGTGTCTCTAATATTTGTTGTATTTCTGGATGAATTTACATGCATCAGTTTTCATATTGGGCCAATAGTACCCAATCCTCAAAAGTTTCACGTCAGGTTCACCATCGTAATCATGGATTAATTCATGCCGGGTTCACCTTTGTAATCAGGGGTTAAATTTTGGGTATTGGTACCTGCAATTGATCACAAATCTTACCACACAGATTTATCAATAATAGTTAGTATGAAACCTCTAATATCAAAAGAGGAAATGACAGAAAGGAAAGCATAAACAATGAAATAATGAATCAACAAGAGCACATGCAAATCAATTTAATCCTCCCTTGTTGTTCTCTGTCTTGATGAAATGTTGGCTCTCAGAATGAGTTCTCAATGGGACATCATTGTATGCACCCTAAAATGGTCGCCCGGACTATGGGCCCCATTTATCATTTTATCATTTTATCAAATTTCCGAATCAATGCTTTGCAACATTTTAATTCAAATCAATTTCCTTGATCAAATCAGAATTAATTCAATATTTCCTAAGGTTTGATCATTTCATCAATTATCTTATTTAATTAAAAGAAAATAATTCCTTTTTATTAAATAAAATAATATTATTTAATTAAAATTCCTTTTTAATTAAATAATCTTATCTTATTTAATTAAAATCTCTCTTAATTAAATAATATTATCTCATTTAATTAAAATATCCCTTTTAATTAAATTAAATAATATTATTTAATTAAAAGAAAAACCCTCTTTTAATTAAATAAAACCCCCACTTAAATCCCTCTTTGTTGAAAAAGGAAATAAATTAAATAAAATTAAATAAAGTTCATTTTTCTGCACATCTTCCTAAGTGGTGGACTATTTGCCTCTTAATCATAGCCTTTGATTTTTGTCTCTTAATCTCTACCGTCCATTTCTCTTTAAAAGGAAACCTCTCCTTCTCATTCTCATATAGAATTTTTAGGTATTGTTATGCTACAGGTTTGGAAAGCAATTTTGGAGGAGAATTTGAGCACTCAAGCTTGGATATTGCAACTTTTCTATCTTCTTGTCTTCTTCTTCTTCTTGCATCCATGGATATTCATGTAGATTAGATTCATATTAGATTAAATTCATATTTTCTTCCATAGATTAAGCTTGCATATTTCCTTTTATATATTAATCATGCATTGTTATCATATAGATTAATTTCCTTATATGCATTGCAATCATATAGAGTAGTTGTCATTTTCATGCATTGAATCTCTCATTTCATGGTGTACTTGCATAGGCACAACTAGGTCAATCTGAGGGCCTTCATCACACACCTTTGCACTCCATGACTAGGGAGCTATGAGTCAATATTTGAGGCCTCATTCTTGAGCAACCTTGGATGGAATGATTCATAGAAGTGTGACACATTTTTAGCACACAATCATAAGAGTTTGAAGTGTGTGTGTAGTTACTAAATTCAAGAATAATCTCTCTATTTATAATTTTTTTGGGTTTTTCAATCAGGAATCCATGATTGGTAGGACTGATTGACTGTGATTGAAGAGTTAAACTTATACTGATTGGGAGCTCAACTCACTTGATTTCCTTGTTAATATAATAGATTGATCTGTTAAGAGAATAGATTCAAGAGTGAAGTGAATTGATTGAAGAATTGACTGATTAGATGGATTAGAAGAATAAATATATTAATTTGATAACTGAATTGATTGATCAATCAGAGAAGAGTGATTGAGGAGTGAAATGAAACTTAGTATTAGTCACAAGTGGAAGAATAAATATGATTAAATAAATCAAAGAATTTATTTATTTTCGCATGGGAGAATCTAAATAAATAATTTTTTTTGTTTACTAGAGCAATAATTAGTTTAATTAAATAAATATTATTTATTCAATTATGAGGGGGAATTTGATTTATTAAATGTGATTATTACACGAGTGTAATAATAACGAAGAGGGAATATTAATTAAACAATGTAATTATTTAATTACTTGAAATTTCATAGAGAATAGACAATGTTAGTTATTTAATTACTTTATAGAGGAATAATTCATGACTATTAATTTAGACATTCAATAATTAAGTTATTAGTTAAAATTACTTAATTATGAAATTAAGGAGAAATGATGAATTTGAATTTAGAATATAGTAGAAGGATGCAAATTAATTAAATAATAAATATTATTTAATAATTTAAGAAGAATGTTTAGTAAAGTCATTACGTTAAAGCAACTAGCCATTTTTAAGTGTCTACAATATGAAACCAACATTTAGCAACTTCTGTAACTTTGTTTTCACTATCATCCTTAGGGTAGGATTCACCCTCCTTTGAGGTTGTCTCATCAATATGTTGTCTTCCTTAATGTATATTTTATATGTGCGGAGCTTTGGATCTAACCCTTTCATATAAATATAATCCCATGCAAAGGAACCTTGTTGTGTTGCAATAGATCCATTGGTGAAGTCTGCTAACCCTCGATCAGGTTATGATTAATATGCATTTGCTTTCCTAGTGATATTTTCACCTTCTTAGTGAGACTAGCCATTAATACTATTGGAAATAATAGGTACTGAGAGGGGGTGAATAAGTACTAATAAAACTTTGAAAATTTGACTGATACCCTTAAATAGCAATAAAATAAACTTCCAAACTATGAAGCATACAATTGAAAATATAATTTAAAAGTGCAATGAACCAAATGAAAACACATGCACACACATAACACTCTAATTTTTATCGTGGAAACCCTTGTTCAGAGGGAAAAACTACGGTGGAGATGAAACACACAATCTTCTCACTACGATAGAAAAGAGTGCTCTGTTATGAGCTTACAATTTGTCACTTTCTAGGTGACTCACCCTGTTAGGAGTGACCGATACCTTATTAAAAGTATTAAAAGTCCTATTACAGACTACCTTGTTAGAGGATAATAATCCCACTTATGCAGTATTTACCCTGTTAAGGGATTTACAATAAAATCTTGCTAGAGACTACCCTGTTAGGGGATTTTGATTTGTTGAAACTATTAGGAATACAACAAGAAGAAATTGACCTGTAATATGCACTACTCAATGCTAATAAGATCCTTGATGCTTTGTACTTGTCTGAACCCAATCCTGTAACTTATGTGGAAATAGCTTTGTAATCGCAGCTCAATATCTCACTAGCAATAACACTTAGTCAACATTTTCAACATCAGTAGCAACTAACATCTTTTTTTCCAAAACAAACTATAACTTTATATACTATCTTTACCTTTGAGTGTAAACATGATTAGGGTTTCCATTTCCCTCCAAAACTTCTTTTCCAATCTTAACTAACTCACAAAAACTTGAAATCCTTGCCGCGTCGGCCAAAACAAAATTTAAGTTGTCATTCCCAATGTGAAATATTTCTTTTATTTTATTCGCCAAAACATACCTTGGACTCATACATAAATTTGTACACAATTACCTAATAATTGACTCATTCAATTCCTTGAACAATGTACTACATTTTTCATGTTTTCCAGATTCACTTAATCATCCACTGACATAACCGATTTAGCCTTTTAATCAAAATTGATTAATAACCTTTAGCTTTTACCTGTTCACTACGTTGACCGGTTAATAGTATCTTAACTTTTGCCTATACTGGTGTGACCTAAGAATCACAGTCATAAAGCATAGTTCACCTATTGTCTTTACACCTTCTAATGTACCGATGCCAAAAAATTTCTCCCTTTACCGATCTGACCTGCACCTGTTATTATGTTCACCTATTACCTTACTCACTTAACTTCTCTTTACCGATTGGGTATAACTATGTACTGGTTGATATAACTTCATATAATTACTCAAAACACTCTCACCTGTGTAATGGTTTTCTAGTAATGACAACCATACTCCACAAAATTATCATCAATGTCATCTAACACATTATTCTACCAACATTCTCCCCCTTTGGCATTGATGGAAAAAACTTGTGAAAATTTCAAAACTTCAAAACCTATACTCCATGTCTAATTACATACTCCCCCTGAATATGTAACTTCCCTTTTATACCATGGACTATATACTCTATATACTCCTCCTTGTTAATCATCTATATACTCCCCATTTTTTGGCAATAATGCCAAAGACTATAATCAAAATTTTATGTACAAGGGTGTTCATAACTTACAGTTTATCAAACATGGACTTGAAATGTACCTTAGCGCTGACAAGCAAATTCTTCCATGACTCCTTTAATGCCGACAAGGAAATTTGATGGCCATTTAAACCTGAAGCAAGCTCCTCCATACTGTCAATTGCGCTCATGTATGGAGTACCTATCAATAATTCATCTTTCTTAAGATAGGCTTATATGATGTCCATGTGTGGAGTTAGGAATCATTGCAATTTCAACAATGTCATCCTTATACTGTCCTCTTTTTCCTTGAGTTCCCCTTTCCTTGTATATCAATTCTTTCAGTTTTGCAGTTTGATCCATCATAAAACTGTTCAACGGATCCCATTGGTTGAAAAGTGTAGCCAACTCTGTCCCCAACTCTTCTTTCTTTGTCTTGATCCCAGCAGTGAAGTTGGTCAGAATAGATATTTTATTGAAT
This sequence comes from Thuja plicata, assembly GCA_018584345.1. NCBI lineage: Eukaryota > Viridiplantae > Streptophyta > Pinopsida > Cupressales > Cupressaceae > Thuja > Thuja plicata. The sequence goes on along the minus strand of MU223182.1, from coordinate 4,913,906 downwards.
ATTTTTCCAACCTGAAGTAATGACTCCTTGAGTTCCTTGACTAGTTCAAACAATGAAACCTTCTCAAGAGAAATATTTTGCAATAAATTCTCCATCATCTCCTTCTCTAATCTCTTCTCTGTCCATTTTATCATCTCCTCTTCCATGTCATGAACTAGACTAGTGATTACATCAACCAAAGTTTTGAGTTGATCAATCAAAGGTGCTTCTTCATCAAGTTCTACATCAAGAACTAAGTCAGCAAGTATAGCAATGAATTTCCTCAGTATTTTATTTTTGTACTTAATTCTTCTTTATCATGTTCTTCTCAGTCTTTTCAGCCAACTTTCTTCAAAATAGTATATGTTCCTTTGGCTTTAAATTGTTAAAATCTTTCTTCAGAATTGCAAATTTTGGATCATATTCTTCCTCTTCCTCTTCATAATCTTCTTCTTCATCTTCTTCCATTCTCTTCCTTTTCTTTTTCTCACTGGTATCCTTTGTGTTAGTTTGTGAAGCACTGGGGGTGTTATCGTTTGGTGTCTCAGCTCCATCTTTAGCACTTTGCTCCCCTATTCCATTGTTACTTGTTTGAGTTTCCTTATTTGTCTCTTTGTTGTGTTCTTAGTATTTCTATTGAACAACTTGTTTTTTCTTGATTTGCCTCACCTTGGTCATTATCCTTGACCTATTCTATTATGACCTTTGATTGGTCAGTGGTCTCTGTCACATGTTCAGTTTCCTCACCCTTCTTTGTTTCATCAATCTTGTTTGTTTCAGTATTAACTACATCATTATTGATCTCAATAGGGTTTAGATCAAGTGTTTAGATCAAGTGGGGAATGAAGTGGTATATCTTCAACTTCATCTTCAACCATGGGAGAATCAAGATTATCATTAAGGTCTTTAACTATAACATCATCCACTGAGTCCTTTGTTAGGTCAATATGAGTAGCAACATCTAGAATATTACCTAATATATCTCCCATTAACTCTTTCAAAGTAAAAGTGTCATCTACTTGAGATGTACCTACAATGGCCTTTACCTGTGGTTGATCTATATTGTATATCATTTTCTGTATCACCACTATTTCTTCTTCAACATCCTTATCCTTTCCAACTAATAGTTTTGTAGTCATGTGGTCAATATTGAATATGTCTTTATACTCTTCAAGTGCTTCAACCACTTCCTTTATTGACAAATGTGTCATGGTATAAATAAGCATCCTTTCCCTTGTTTCATTTTTAGTTTCAGTTGCAGACTCCCATCTAACATTAATTGCTTCATATAATTCATTAGTAGCATGATCTTTAAGTTGACTAGGGACTCTAATGAATTTGTGAAAGTGAAATACAATAGCATCCTCAATTATTTTCTTGTCTTCATCAAAAAATTTAGAGAACTTAACGTTACTAATGTTACCTATCATTTCATGTTCTCTTATTACCTTGGAAACTTCAGTATCACTCTTAGGGATATTGAATTTAGTTTTACCAGACTTCGCCATGTTTGTTATCTCCTTTTCTGAATATGTTTTCTCACTATCTAGCTTTGTCTTCTTCTTCTTCTTGCTAGGAGAGGCCGTGGTTTGTCCTCAAGTTTTCCTCTTTTCATATGTTGTTTTTAGAGGTTGTGATGCCTTATGTGGCTTAGGGTCAGAGGATTTACCTTCATCAATATTTTCCATTTCAGTTTCTTCCATTGATGGTAATTCTGGAGTTTTATTTTGTATTTATGCTTGCTTTCCTTTTCTCTTTGCATATGCATCTAAAACATTCTTCTTTTTCTCACTAGTGGAACAACTACCTTCACCAGTTCCAAAATTCTCTTCCAATTGACTTATAATCTTCTTGGCTTTCCTTTTCATTCCAGGCTTTTTGAGTCCTAAGGTGATTATCTCATAATCTTCCTCAAATGTGCCATACCTTTTTGCTTTCTTGTTAACTAGTAGTTTCAATAATGCATCTATGTTCAAGGTTAACAAATATTCACCATTTTCATACCCCATTCCATCTATCCATGAAATACTGGGTTCTATCACTTGAATTTTTTAGGTGTCAGTGTCAACTAAGAAACAAATGGTATCTTTGTATTTCTTTATAATGTGTGGGGAAATTCTATGTCGCTTGTGCATTCTATCCTAAAAATCCTTAAAGTGTCCCTACTTGAAATTGTTAAGGTTTTCACCTAGTTCACCTAAATATTCATTGATCGGGTATAATGTAGGTCTATCTGTTTTACATGTTATTGTTCCTTTACCAAGGAATAAATTCTAAACATAAAAGAGCATACATACCAAAAGAGATTTGTACTTTAGTGCTTGCTTCTTATCGGTCTATATTCTCTTTAGGTTAGTCAACAACTATGTTCTCACCATCTCCGCTAGGTCATATATAATACCTTCCTTCACAATTCGGTATGTGACATGAGTAGATTTGTAGAGCAAATTGTTTAACTGACATGACTGGTAGACCTTGTAGCCAAATATCACTGTTGCAAATAAAACCTCTTGATCTTTTATACCATCTATCATCATAGCTCTGTGATCTTGCCTTGACTTCGTGAGTTTCACAATTGTCTTTGTGGATATATGTCTTAGGGTACATGGTTCCCCATTTGCTGAGAATCCTATGATCAGATGAATTAATTCCCTTATGATCTTGATCGGTTGGTCTAGCCATATGAATTGATCGTGAAAATGGCTAAGAACATATCAAATCCACTCCTTAAATATTTTTGGTAATTCCAGAGTTTGTGTCAAATCCTTCATCTGAAGATGTTTGAATTCATCCTTCATTTCTCTATTTTTGCATATTGCCAAATATTCCTCCTATATTTGTTCATCTCCCAATTCAACAATGTTGCAATGGATAAATGTTCTAATGTCCTGAATCAGCAAAAAATGAGGTTGAATTTGGGATATGGCACCAGTTTTGTCTACTTCCACAACCTTCAATGGATATAAATTGTGTTCTAGTTTTGCTTCCTCAATTATCTTGATCAATTTTGGTGTTGTAATCCTTAATGCCATGATGATTTAGTAAATTTTCTTCCCTCAAACTCAAACACACCAAATACTTTCAAAATTGAACACTGCTCTGCTTAATAACTCAACTAGGGTTTTCAAATTCATAGTTTGATCCTTTGTAAGTATTCAGCACAAATAATTTGCACAATCGATCACAATAGGTAATCACATTCTGCTCCTATAAACGCTCTTCAAAATGCAAGGTGAATAATGAATAGATTAACCTATAATTTATTTGCCTGAAACGTTGTCCAATGACTACTTTGGTAGAAAACATTTAATGCAATTCACCGATGTCACACTTTACCAATTACAACATCCACTGGTTAATGCTAAAAGTAGCATTGGTACATAACTTTTTACAAATGATAAAATATGCGATGACCAAATACATTTAACAACTCAACTCTATGTAATACATCAATGCATCTCACTATGAAAATAGATATTACCACTCATTATTATAAGGGGCCGATTAGATATTACAATGAAATTTGGCCCCTAAGCAAAACTTACTTGCTTAGTTTGAGGATAAATCCCCTGAGCCAGAGGATGATGGGTTATCTTTCGATGCATTGGCATCTTCTTTGCTTTATTCCTTCTTCACCCATGTCTTCATCATCCCATTCCTCACTTCTTCAACATTAATAATCTTTTTACCTTTCATGTCTTCATTGCTTGGTGACCAGTTCATGTACTTGTAATCTCTTGCTAGATGTCCAACCTTGTGACAATGAGATGATGTCATACATATTGTCCTTTAGGGTCAACATTACCTCTAGGGTTTCTTAATAGACAATTCATTACCATGTATCCATATTTTATACAAATAGTTCATGTGACATTCATGTTTCCTTCTCTTCTTGGATCACTCATTGGTTTGTTAGGTAGTCTTGGTGATGGTACCCTTGATCTACAATGTTCTGCCTTGTGTCCAAATTTATTGCATGTGTAACAATACCCATTGAAACTCCCTTCAAATGATCTACTACTGGTTCTTGATCTACACTCATAAGCAGATGCATTAACCAACTATGGTCTCCCTAGGATGATAAGGTATCCCCCCAAAGTAGCTCTAGGAGATAAAACCATGAAGTTAGCAGGATACTCCCATTATTCCAAGGTAACAATAAGTCCATCTAGTTCAATAGTGGAGCTATCATCTAACTACAAAACAATAGGAGTTGGTCTCAAATTAGAAAGGTTCAACTATTGCATGATATCTTTTGTCATTACATTGATCGAAACTCCCAAATCAATCAGGGTATTCTTGACTAAGGTTCCATTAATGTTGACTCCCACTACTGGACTAATAGGGTTAGAATATTTAGGTACAACTAGTTTACCTAGCATGAAATCTACTAGCTTACCCATGACATGAATTTTTTGTGGGTCTTTCTTTTTCATCCTTGATTTCTTTCAAAAAGAATCCCTTATTGTCTTACTATAAATAGGTACATCCTTGTGTTATCAATAAGATTTGCACCCTGTTGAACTTGAAAGTCAACAATATATTGACACATTGGTACACTTCTTGGTTGTGGGTGACCAAAAACATAAGTGAACCTATGAATAAGGTCAGATTCCTATTTAAAATTCACCTAATAATAACTATAACTAAAGCTTTTGTAGAGGAAAGAGAAAGAAGAAAATATGAAAATGCGCTACTCCCTAAAGGTCACGCACCAAAAATGATTGACTAAACTTGCACAACATGGCCTTATACATAGTTTGGTGAACAACAAATATTTTATATGCACAACTCCGTATTTCATATATTCTTGCATCATCATTTAATAAGAAGGTTATGAAACTCACAATTCTAGCAAGTAGAATGTTATTTCTTCACAACTTTAAATTATTTTATTCACCAACAAAACTTACAACCTACAAACATACATATATCTATGTATAAAGGTGATAATAATGTGACACAATAATAAGGAAAAAATTCACAAGAGATTGCATTTGTCACTTAACACACATAACATCAGAAAAACTAAGAAGGAACACTAGCTTTATTGATCTCCAAAATGTGAATCACTACTGTACATATCAGTAAAATGAGTTACAAACACTTAATTCTCATGTAAAGAGCTCTAAAAGTTACAATGTAGAAAGAGACAAAAAGGTAAGAACTGACTTCAAAAATGAAGTTTGAATCCTACTTATGCTTCTCCAAGCAGTTACATGAAAATAGGAACCTAAAAACCTCCTTGGTCGTATCCACTCAAAAAGCATATTTTTAAGCCTCCTGAAAGACTCCAACACGAGGAAAAAGCTCATCCTCAACTTATTCAACCATAAAGGCTCCTAAAAACCCTCCAAATCTCTCCTAACCAGGTCAAAATAGCCCTATATTCCCTCTTCATGTCTGTCCACTTGTTCCAACTTCCCTATATCCTTGGCACTCTTCATAAATTATTTCAACTATACTCCGCCTCAAAATAAACATTACTTTGTTATTTTTATATCATAAATAATATTAAAGTGATTTATAACTTATCACTTTAATATTGTTTATATATTCAAATTGGATGTATAAAATAAAAAGACAAAACAAACACATTAGCCACTTAATAAGTGGGGCATAATATGAAGTTTTTATTTTCAAAACATAGGAAAAAAAGCCTAAGTATTTGACCATTTAGGGCAAAGTAAACCCTAAAATCGACACTATCACTCATTCTTGCTATTCATTTTTTGGTGTTTCTTCTCTACTATTGTGCCACCATGAGGGTTTTTTGTAGATATTTCTTGAGGATTTGCTAGAGGTTTCACTGCATGGCCAAGCTTGGTAAGATACATGACCTCAAAATATGATATGTTTTTTCGAGTATCTTGGTATTTCCATTGATGGGATATGTTGTTCTCCTTGGGAATTTGTGTTGTTCATTATTTAATGTCAAGCTCTGCTTGTAATTGGAAATATTGAGCATAAATTTTGTTTTCTTGTGTATTTGATGCTTGAAGCTTCATTTCTTTGTGAAATAAAAGAAAGAAAAGTAGAGGCATTCATATCCATGGCAGGTTGTGCCTTATATGCTCTATAATTTTTTATATGATTGTCATTTTATAGGAACTTTTGAGGATTTTGGAAATAAATAGGTCTTGAAACCTTATTATTATTATAGACTTCACGAGTTT
>MU223182.1:4887052-4907675 GCA_018584345.1 Thuja plicata | reverse complement strand
TATATATATATATATATATATTGTGTAATGACATGGTGACCAAACAATATTTGCAAGTCCAAGAGCTTACTAACTGTCTTTGACTTCTCATGACATGCTTGAATATTGTCTTTGTCCATATTTATGGTTTTTCCTTTCATTTCTCTATTGTCTTTTAATGTTTAAATGCTTTAATTATTATATATTGTTATATAATAACAACTGGTTTGCTCTCATCTAAGCCTTTCACATCATATTGTATTATTGTTATTATATTCAACACCCTCTCTCTATTTTAACACTTTAACGAGAATATTTTCTTCATGACTTGTCACCATCTCTGTGTATTTTATTACTTCTGTTGAAATAATTGCAATCCCCATTATATGTCGTCTGTATAGTGTAAAAATGTCTTCAAACATGTTTTCATTGCTATGATAGTGAAGCTTATTGAGATAAGACATTTACTGTATTGTTTCAATGTTCTTAATGTATTATATATCATTATATTTGGTATTCTTGACTTTTTCTTTGAAGGGTAATACACTCTTTGTTCTAGCATAGTGGCCTCATGATATACCTTATATCTATGTGCCCTTTGTCATAATAACATATATTTATCTCCTAAATCTTATGGTCTTCAACATCACTATTCTGACTACTAAAAGGTCCTCATATTGTTATTGACAATGTCACTGTTGCATTTTTACATGACAATCATCATTCATACTCCCTTTATTTTTATAGTTTGTTACAATGATTTTGAAATCACTTCTATGCTTCTTAAATTTCACTACTCTGTGTATTGACTTGGGTATCTCTATCCATGTAACAATAGTGTATACTCTTTGATCTTTCCATTGTAATATGTTTTTAAACCACTGCATTCTTGATATTATCTTTACTTGTTTTTTAAGAATGCAATAATGAGGTTCCATGTGGATATAGGATTGACTAATCCATGCTATTTCTTGGCACTTGTAGGTTGTCACCTTACAATACCTTTCTCATTATACCTTGCACAATGAAACAAAAGTATGCAGGATAACCTTTCTTACAACCTTTGTGATAGAGTTTTAGTTTTTTTGCAAAGACTATATTCTTATAGTCTATGGAGTCCCCTTTTCTACCTTCACCATTATCATCTTTTCAGATACAAAGCATTATACATGAATTACTTTCAATTGAAACTAAATTCGTCCCTTCAAATACATTGTTGACAACATATTCTATGTTCCATTCTCCAAAAACTAATGTTATCATCTCAAACAAAGACAATACATGTGATGACTGCATAGTTTATTTGATGCTATGACAATGAAGCTTACTGAGATAATACATGTGACACTTCATGCTTTTTCATTCATGAGACAATACTTCTCCAAGATCATATTGTCTAATGAATGTCATTTTCTACCTTCTAGAGTTCAAATGTCATTCATGCTTTGAACATAGCATTTTCGCATAGCATCAAATCAATTATGATAGCGATCTCACCAATTCATTGTGTATATGAATTTTTCTACCCTGTGTAGTCAAGCTCAAACATGTCAAACATTAGGAGAAATCCACATTCAAACAAGACTAAACATTAATAAACTAAAAATTAAATAACCTTCGATTAAACAAAAATGGAAGCACCCATATTCTATTTGATTTATTCATTATTGAGAAATGTGGGTATTTCTCTCCAAAATATAATATATTAATCCCCAAATGCAAGCTCAAAGATGGAAATACGAAGCTTAGATGCAAGCTAATGGAGATCAACAATGATCTACAATGAGATGCAATATTAAACTAACATTGATCCAAAGACTAACATGCTATGATATTTCATATTCAAACTAAAATTCAAGCTAACATGTATATACTATGAAATTCTAGAATGAAAATAACATAATAACAATGCAATGGATAATGAATGAAATGCAAGGAGTGTAGGATCCTATTTCCATATTTTTTGGAGGGAGTTTAGAGGCTTGGATGAGGTGGCACCTATGTGGCATCCACATAGGAACCACATGGGAAAAGGAATGGCCATGCAAAAGTCAAAGTTGCTCGCACGTGTGTGAGCAAATTATGACAAGATGGTTATTTAAGGTTTGAAAGGCTCAAGGTTTCACTCACATGTGTGAGAAACATTGGAGTAAGATAGAGGGGAAAAGGTTGTAAGAATGTGGTTGGGCCATTTAAGGGGGGCGGTTGGCCACCTTGGGAAGAGTTTCTCACACATGTGTGGGAAACCAACTAGTGTTAATAAGGTTTGAAATCCTATGGATTAGGAGTTAATCAAGGATTAATTCAAATGTGATAGATTTAGTGGGTGAGGTGATGGGTGTAGGCTAGGTTCTAGGTAGAGTTTAGATTTAAATTAACTTAAATTAATTTAAATCATTGTTTAGAAGAAAAAGTTAAATGGAGGGATTTAAACAAATATAAATTTATTTAAAAGGGGATTTATGGGAGAAATGTATTAAATAGAATTCAATACATTAGAGGGGTGTATTTAAATTAAATTTGAATATTGTAGGTAGTGAACCTATTTAATTAAATAAGTAGATGAACAAGACAAGTATAATTAATTAATTAAAATTAGCTATAGTGCCCAAGGGGTATTAATCAAATTTAATTAATAAGGGTGTCAAAGGATGTTTTTAGACGTCTACATTTTGGCCCTATTTGATGCGGCGTCGAAGATGGTGTCATGTCAAAGAAAAGAAAATAAGATGCCCCAATGAGAAACAAAGTCCTAGGAGTCGTGTCGAAGTGACGACGGTGAGAGATTGTGCCCCCTTGAGAAAACAACACAAAAAATAAATTTTGTGAAATTTTCTCAAAAAAAGATAGAAGGAAGGGAAAAGAAATGAAGAAAAGGAGGAAGGGGGGAATTTTTCATGACCACTAGGGTGGTGGGAGTAAATGACAGGAAAAATGTGGCTTAGGATAGAAAATAGGGCTTACAAGGGGCTACTCAGAGGGCCCTACAAGAGGTCACTTTCAACACTCATAGTTCAAAACCTTAGAGCACTGAGAGAGAAATGGATGCAAAATGAGAGAGAGGCCAGCTTGGGGAGTGTGCATGACTCTACCAGAGATTGGTATAGTGGGACCCACCAGTGAGTATTGAAGACCCGCCTTGTACTTTCATTTAATGCTTTCCAATTGCATATATTAGGGGGTCATACAACTATTTGGGGGTACAAACCTAATTAGGGTGGAGACGTTGATCGAGGAATCAACATCTTCATAGATAAGGATTGCAAGATCCGTATCTGCACAAACATTGATCGCATGAACAACATCTATGGGGATACAGATTAGGGATAGAAAGAAGGGAGAGATGGTGCAGAATGACACCTGCGCTAACTAGCGCATGGGCCTAGAACCAATGTCTACGCCTAGGAGGGATTTATCACTAGATAAATGCAAAAAAATATTTAGCAGAGAGGGATCAGAGGTTAGATCAAGATGGACCAAGGACATGATGCCCCAATCGAGCTGGGGGGTTAAGAAACTAGAGGTTAGAGGCTTATTGGTGTGAGTGTGGTGGATACAGGCCTAGGAGGTACCACTCAGATTGAGGGAGCACTTGTAAGACACGATGGAGTTGTGTGAGTAGCTCATGAAAGAGGAGTGAGTCATGGCTACAGTTTGTAGGTTGAACCATGTGCATAAGTGGCCTCGGCTACATGCGCATAATGGTACAATGACAACCCTTGTGGAGAGGTGGAATAGTAACACCTTCAGTTTTCACCTCCCTACAAGGGAGGCTACTATCTCCCTCCTTGATGTGGAGGATATAAAGGGCTCCAATTTGAGGCATGATTCTAGAGTACCACCTCAAGGATGCAAATTAATACATGTTGATTTTCAACAAGACACGGAAGCAGGACTTACCGAGGGACAAGACGGGGATGCCCTGGTAGGTAGCTGTAGAGGTGGGACTACGAAGATTGGATCTATATCTAGTAGGGTTGATAGGGGGTTGTATGCTACTGGACCTCTTAGGTCATGGATTATTTTATGGTTAGTATAGGGATCTGCAAAAAATGTTGGAGCTAGGGATGACCTATTGCTGGGGTTACACCATCCTATGTCAGTTATACCATGATCTGCACAAGTGTGCATATCGTGGGTACAAAAAACTAGGCACTTGGGTCTTGCTGCTACTATTGTGAGCATGAGAGCACATAGAAATGCTCTAAACTATTAGACTTCAGGAGATATGATATTCAGGTGAGCCTTGTGCATGTCGATATAGGCATCCCATTAGGTATTCTTTAGTGGGAGCCTCAGAGTGTTGGAGGAGACTGTTGGATGAGATTCGGGTGTTCGAGTGGACACCCTTTAGAGATTGTGAGGCCTAGGGAGTATGTGATGAGAAGGCTGAGGTAGAGGATGACAATGAGGATATATATTACCTATCTTACATTCAAACAAATTGTTGGCTTCTGGGGCATATGATCCACAAGATCGAGAGATACCACCCATCCCGAGTGATGAGATAGTTCAAGATTGTCCAGGATGTAGTTGGTGTGGGATTCCCTCACCCACACATCACTAGAGAGTTCAGAGCATGGGGGAATTATGTAGATGCACTCTCAGTCATGGATATCTAGAGATCCATGGTACCCATAACATGGAGGAGAGGACAAGATATAGCGGATGCAGGTGTGACCCCTGTATATGCAGCATGGTGGGCTACACATCGACTAATTAGACTTATAGATCCCATTTAGGTAGCCTCAGAGGAGTATTTGGTAGATGATATGGATGTATATGGAGGGGGAGATGAGGGGGGAGATGGAGGAGATGGTTAAGGACCTAGTTTGTAGAGACAAAGAGTGCCATGGGCGCAGGGAAGACAAAGGGTGGCACAGGTGAGGGGATAGGAGGGACATGCACATGTAACAACATAGGGACATGCTTAGGGATAGTCATAGGTACCAAGATAGGTACATGCGTAGGGTCTTCCTCGATAGCCACAATGACAAGAAACAACATAGCCAACCGATATGATCCCACGAGTGCACTATGACAGTCTATATGACCTACTATATTTGATTAGCCGGGACAAGGACCATGTGATAACATGAGAAGTTAGTGTAGATCGGGAGAGGGATACACCTTGAGCAAAGAGTGATAGTATTCGTGATCAAATAACTCATCTATAGAGGGATGTACTTACATAGAGGATTTAGATGGACACGTTAGATGCCGCCCTGATACAAACATGCATGTAGGGCAGAGGGGACATAGGGTCCTCGACTGCAACAGAGGTGAGGGGGACAAGTTTAAAGTTAGACACAACACAACAGGCCATAGCCCAACCAACGATAGTGAAATGAGGCCAGGAGACATGCCGCAACCTATAGGACAGGGAGGAAGATTTCCAAACATGCAAGATTAGCCACAAGAGTGGGTCAGATGGTGAGTGATGTCTTTGTAACTCATAGGGAGGTAGCCAGGGCAGGGCATCAGGCCACATACTACATGGGTCTCTATCACTAGGTAGTGTTAGAGAACCAACAAAGCCCACCCTACTTAGAGAGGACCTGATCACGGACCATAGGAGGGTAATCATACGGGTCAGTGAGCACAAGGGCACCAAGACCACCATTTAGAGATGAGGGAGGGCCATCCCAACCACCGACATCATGAGTGCCTCCCAACCAACATGAGAAACACATTTTTTACTGTTGAGATGAGATGTATAGTGGTGACATATGTATATATGATGTATTTTTTTATGGACATTATGATGTGACACTTTTATGGACTTTTTATGGATATTTGATGGACTTTATGGACTCTATGAAAATTTGTTATTTGATGATCTATATGATGATTTAGTGGGTTCTATGTGATGATTATGATGGTTTATGGATGCATTAATGTGTATGTAGGATTTCTATGATGTGTATGTTTATGATACCGACGCTTGTGATGTAGGAGGTGCGTGTGATGTGATGCATACTATATTACATGATTATGTTTACGGTCCTAACATGTATGATGCAGGCATGCATAGAGTATGGATTATGATGTATATATGGTGTTTATGCAAGATGGATGATTGTAAATATTGCATGTGAGATGGATACAATATTTATTATGTGATGTTATGCATGTGATACTATATGATGTAATTTATGCAAAATGGATTTGTGATGAATGTATATATGATGGATAGGCATGATGAAAATGTGATATTTAACAATTAATGAGATGTATAACAAAATTAATTAATGAAATGATATGCTTATATGGATATATAATGAGAAATGAACTTAATAAAATAATGAATGAATATGTAATGAAACTAATACAAATGATAATAAATCAATGTAATGTGTAATGAAATGATGATAAGATAAATAATGACCTAATGAATGCATTTAATGATAATGAATATTTAATGACTATATGAAAATAAACCTAATGCAATATGCAATGAAAATGATTACAAGAAATGCAATTAATGCAATGTAAGGATGAAATGAAATCTAATGTAACAACATAATAATGTGACTAATGCAATCAAATATGGGATGCAACTTTAATGCAAGATAATCATGCAACCTTAATGCAAGATAATCAATTTTAAAAAACAATAAACAATATCATTTCAACCCTAGTTTTTTTTAAAAACTACAAATTTCAATTCAAAAACCAAAAACAACAATGAAACTTATAAATTTAACTTACCTTAATAGTGTAGGAAATCAGATATATGATGTGTAACGGATATCTGAAAATACTTCCTTGGCTGCTTCAACATTTGCACAATGAAAATGTTGAACGCAGCCGCAGGAAACAATATATTGTCACTGATGAATATTGGATATCAGATAATATCGAATATCCGATAATGCTTTAGCTTTGGCTTTTGGATTGGCCAAGTGTAATGACACCCAGGCCTACTAAAAAGTCAACAAATTTTTGGGTGCACTTTTGGACAAGTGAAAAGCTCATTTTTTCACATCGCTAGTTTTTGGCATACCATGATCCTGCACATACCCCCTAACTTGAGATTTATCCAGTGGATTTGCTCAGCCACCTGGAAAATACAATTTGGGGTCATGTAATTTATGATTCTAGAAGCTCAGGAGCTCAATGTTTTGTTTATGATTTCTAAGGTCAAGCCCTAGGCTAATTATCTCTATGTAATTAGCCAGTTTAATATGAACAGTCATGTACAGATGAAGTATCTGATTGGGAGGGTCAACTGAAGGGTTGAATTAGGTAATTTGGGGTTAGTGGAAGATACCCAAGTCCCTGCACTCATTCTATAAACCCACCTTAAGACACTTTCTTAGTAAACCAAGCCTAATCTAGCTAATTAGGTCTATGTACTTAGTAAGGGTTAAGTGGTGCTAGAATAGAGTTGAGTTCTAGGTCTTTGGGGAATGTCAAAACTCCATAAAGGGTATCTAAAATCCAACTTATTTTAGACACATCCTTCCATGATCAAAAGTTATGCAAGAAAAAACCTCTGGATAAGGCTACAAGGATATTGAGGACAATTAGTGTTTGGTTGATAGTGGAGGTGTATGGGCAAATCTGTTGGATGTTTCTCTGTCCTTTGCACCTAAGTAAATTGTACCAACCATTAGATTGATTGGTTGAAGCCATTGGTGGAGAGTTTTACTCTTGGCTTGGGTTTAGGGAAAGTGTCCCTAAAAGCAATATTGGAAGAGATTAGTTTCTCAACTTTGGAAGTTGAGTTGGGGTGAGAAGAGTGACTTGGCCTCATAGATAACTAGTAACCACCCTAGGAAAAAGGGGTGTGGAGTTGGTCTATCTCTAAAATCTAGTTAGGAGTGTTGGGGAAGAGATTGAACATCTCTCTCTCTCTCTCTCTCTCTATATATATATATATATATATATATATATGTGCAGGGTACCCTTTGCAGATTTAGGGCTCTTTCTTTTGTTTTTAATAAAGGATTGGATGCCTTAGATCACGCAAGTGTGATGTTGTGGTCTGTTTTGTAAGGTGAAGGATCTTAAGGTACTTTATAAACCTTGAAGACTCCTAAAGCCATTTAAGACCATCTCCTGTCTTTTGTTGTTAGGTTAGATTTTTTGTTTTTGGACCTTAGTCCAAGGTCATTTCTTGTTTTTATGTCACTCCCAAGTCTTTGGAGTCTTGTGTTGTTGTCATTTTGCTAAAAGATGAAGAATTGACAAATGTTGCTAAAATGTTGTCATTTTGTAAAAATGTTGCTCGAGCAACTTTTTAAAAGTTGCTCGAGGAGTTACATCTTGAATTCCAATTGTCACACCTACTCTTGGGGGCAATTGTAACATTGGAAGGATGCTATTTGATGGCCTTATGCCTTCTTGGAAGGTAAGAAGTCAATATATACTGAGCTTGATGTTTTACGAAGGAATTTGAAGTTTTATGAGCAATTTTGTGTGTACGACCTAGTACAGATTTATTGAGTGAAACCAAGTACAATTTTTTTTAATGTTCTAAGTTACCTTACATTTCCAGTTGATTTCATCCATTTTTGTGGTGTTACATAGAAGTTATAGTTGTTTTGTAAAAACTGTCTTAAAACCCTTCTTCTCTGGGTTTGTACCAAAGATGTAGCCCTAACTTAAGATTTATCTAGTGGATTTGCTCAGAAAACTGGAAAATAAAAGTTAGGTTCATGTACTTTATGATTCCAGAAGCTCAGGAGCTCAATGTTTTTTTAATGATTTCTAAGATCAAGCCCTAGGCTAATTATCTCAATGTAATTAGCCAGTTTAATATGAACAATCATGTACGTATGAAGTATCTGATTGGAAGGGTTGAACTAGGTCATTTGGGGTTAGTGGAAGACACCTAGGTCCCTGCACTCATTTTTTGAATGCACCTTAAGCCACTTGCTTAGTAAACCAAGCCTAATCTAGCTAATTAGGTTTGTGTACTTAGTAAGGGTTAAGTGGTGCTGGAATAGAGTCGAGTTATAGGTCTTTGGGGAATGTCAAAAATCCATAAAGGGTATCTAAACAACATCTTCTTTAAAACATATCCTTCCATGATAAAAAAAATTATGCAAGAAAAACCCTCTGGATAGGGCTATAAGGATATTGAGGACAATTAGTGTTTGGTTGATAGTGGATGTGTATGGGTGAATCTGTTGGATGTTTCTCTATCCATGGCACCTAAGTAAAGTACACCAACCATTATATTTATTGGTTGAATCCATTAATGAATATTTTCACTCTTGGCTTGGGTTTAGGGATAGTGTCCCTAAAAGCAATGTTTGAAGAGATTAGTTTCTCAACTTTGGAAGTTGAGTTGAGGTCAGAAGAGTGACTTGGCCTCGTAAACAAGTAGTAACCACCCTAGGAAAAAGGGGTGTGGAGTTGGACTGTCTCTAAAGGTCAGTTAGGAGTGTTGGGGAAGAGATTGAACATCTCTAGGTCTTCCAACAGTGCTCTCTCTCTCTCTCTCTATTATTGTTATAATATAAATATTAACAAATAATTAATACTAATATTATACTATTATACATTAGAGAAATAAATAATAATAATATAATACTAATTTATATAATACAATACTAATATTTAAATAATTATATAATACTAATGCTATTACCATCTAATATTAATATTAAAAAAATGAAATTTATAATATATAACCTAAAAATATAAAATTACAAAATTGAAAAGAGCGTTGAAATCAAAATGTTGAATTTGGGTGGGACTTATCAAATATCCAATATTATTGGATGTACGATTAGGCTTGGTATTTGCTTTGGGTTTTGGCTTTGCAATGCCAAACATGGATGGTCAACCCAAATGACGTCTTCACCATATTTCCTCTCATCTCTAGACTTAGACCATGTAGCTGACGACCTTTTTTCAGCCAAAATTGATGAAACAAAAAGGGTTTCTTAAAGATATTATCAGCTTTCCATCAATATAATTGTTGTCAAATTTTGAGTTCAGTAAGTAATTATTACTTATTTTCTAATTGAGTTATCTCTAAAGTTCTAATTGAAAGACTGATTGAAAAACAACTATAAATTTCAAACGGTTTAACCTTTTTGAAATCTGAAAAATATGTCACATTCTATGCTTCACCTACTATAAGAAAAAACAAATTTTGCAATTTTGTAAAGTTTAGTATTAGTTAAGGTGGTCAGACACAATTTTTTTTTAAATTTTGAATAATTTGTAGAAGAAAAATCATAATTAATTATTTATTTGGTAAAAAATTACACAAAAATATGCGTCACATCCAGGCATGAGTCTACTACTTATATCTAGAATCTTGTGAAAATATATCATCATTTGATTGTGTTTAAGGTGGTCAGACATACACGTGCTTTTTATCTTTTTCCTGAAATTTTCATACCACTGTATTGAAATCTAAAATATTGAACAATTAGATTTTTTTTTTTCAAACAAGGGCTAGTAGTTTAGAAACTGCATTCAATTTCCTACAGACAACTTTTTCACATAAGGTTGATAGATGTTCAACTTTTTACGTCAAGTTGACTAACCCTGATTTTCTGATTTTTCATAGCCACTTAAGGCCATAGCTTGGTATACCATGATCCTGCACATACCCTCCTTGGTGCTTCCATTTCCATTATTTCTTGTAATTTCTCAGGGTATACCTTTATTCCTTTGACATATACTATATACCCCAATAATTTTCCAGATTGTAAACCAAATGCATACTTTTTAGGATTTAACCTCACTCTGAATTGTTCTAACCTTATAAATATTTTTCTAAAATCAATAATTGTTCTTTCCTTGTATGAGATTTTTCCAAGATTTCATCAACATAGTCTTCTAAGAACTTGTGTATCATATTATGAAAAATGGTAGTCATGGCCCTTTGATAATTCGCTCCGGTATTTTTGAGACCGAAGGGCATCATGTTCCAACAAAAAGTACCCCAAGGACATGTAAAATCTATTTTATCCTAATCCTCAAGAGCTATCCTTATTTGATTGCACCTGCTGAATCTATCCATGATGGAGAACATAGAATGTCTTGCTGTCAAATCCACTATAGCATCAATACTTGGAAATTGAAAGTCATCTTTAGGGCATGCTAGGTTAACATATATGAAGTCTATGCATATCCTAATTGATTTTTCATGTTTTGAGACTGACACAATGTTGGAAATCCATTCAGCATAGGCAATAACTCTGATGAAACCAACACTCAACAATTTCTCCAATTCAGCTTTCACTAGTAAGGCAATGTGAGGATGCATCTTCCTTAATTTATGTTTGACTAGATTAGCTCTTGGCTTTATATTTAAATGATGCACGATGAAATTTGGATCTATCCCTAGCATATTTGCATAGGACCATGCAAAGTTTACTTGTCTTTCCTTAAATAATTTGATAAATTCTATATCTTTCTTATGGAATCAATGATACTGCAAGGTTTACGATTTTGGGCTCTGATTTTGTGCCAGTGTTCACCTTTTCTATGGGTTCAATCAATATAGAAGACTTGTCTTCATAATGCTATAGAAAAATGTCCAATCTCTCTTCCTTAGGTGCCACAGTTGGGTTTTCACCTTTGAAAATGTCTTTTATTTTTATTTTCTAGGTCTAGCACTACCACATTGTGGTTTTCACCACTAGATCATTTACTTTTTTCTTTTTTCTTTTCTTTTCTTTTGAGACTAAGAGATTGGTCACTTTCCTCCTCTGTTATGCTTTGATAGAATTCATCGATGGAAGAGGTTTCAACGACATTTAGGTACAAAGCCATTGAATTGTCATTTGGGAAGGAAATTTTCTCACTTGGCTCGGTTAAATCTCACTCAATTAATTTAGGATGCATAAGGGACAAGGGTTTATTAAATAAGTTCAAATCCATGGGGTTTAAGGACATGACTTCATTAGAAGGTTCATACATTGTATCGTTAAGCTCAATCACATGTGCTTGTTCAAGGTGTTCCATAGAAATTGGGTCAAAATTATCCTCACTCGAGTTCTCTTGGGTTCCTTTAGGATAAAAATCTCGTGGGTTAAAAATAACATTAGATTCTCCTAGCCATAAAGGTATCCATGGTTCACCTTCCCAAATTTTTTCATTTGATTCTTTCCTTGAATTTGATTCTTTATGAGTATTAGATCCTTGATAAAAAATTGAATATTCTCTTGAATTAGATATAGATGCATAGGTATGAATCACATCTACCTCTTTTTCATGACAATAAGCTTAGGATAATGAATCCCATTCATATTCATTTGAATCATCCCCACTTTCTAAATTCAACATGTTAATATGTTCATGAGAATGATTTGAAGTTTCTTGATCACACTAATACATTTGGGCCTCATTTTTTACCTTCATTTTTGACCAAAGGCCATTTTGGCTTGTGATGTTCACTTTTTTTTATGTCCCAAAAAGGTCAAACTTTTGACTTTAGTTAAGTTTATTGTCAAAATTTTGACCAAATCTGGATATAAACATAAAAAAAGGAAAAGTGATCAAACTCATCACTTCATTCTGTCTTATTAGTTGGATAACAAGAGGGAGGAAGGGCTTCATGAGCATTGTGCATCGTCTGAATACGGGAAGGGCTTCATGAGAATTGTGCATAGTCCTAATACTAGTATGTATCTAGATTTCCTAATACTGATATACACGACATTACATTCTTAGTGTTAGGGTTTCCTATCTAGATTTGTAATGTAGCTAGGGTTTCCTAATGGTATGCACGTATACACGACATTACATTCTCAGTGTTTGGGAGGAAGGGCTTCATGAGTATTATGTATCATCCTAATACTGGTATACACAACATTACATTCTCAATGTTAGGGTTTCCTATCTAGATTTGTAATGTAGCTAGGGTTTCCTAACGGACATCGCCATAACAATACAAGTAAATTTCTACAAACAAGAATCTTAATGAACATATTACCTTGTTGTATGGAGGCCAATCCCACTGGTAAATATTGTTTGGTTTAATATCTTTGTGAATAATTTTCATCGGTTAATCCTCGTGAAGATAAAGAAGCCCGCGGGCAATCCCAAGGATAATGTTATATTGTTTTTTCCAATCTAATAGTTTAAACTTTTATAGATCTGTAATATGAATTCTTAGACTATCATGCCTTTCAAACAACGTTGGAATACTAAAAATGTCAATGAGAAAGGGAATGATCATGAAACCAAGTGTAACTTACCGAAGAGGAAGGTGTCAAGGCTCTTGTTGGGCAAATACTCATAAAAAATCAACCTTTCATCTCCCTCAATGCAACATCCCAACAGTTTCAGAAAGTTTCGATGTTGAACATTGGCCACAAGTTTCACTTCATTTTCACAAGGTTTCAATGTTGCTCCTGATGAAATAACCTCTCTATTGAGTGAATATGTAATTGATTCCTCTCTCATTCTTGTTGTGAAACTATAGCCCTCATCATAGTGGTGTCCTATGTTCTTGATAGTAAAATATTAATGTCTTCCTCTTTCATGTTTGATGTCATATTGTTTTGGTGTTGCATTCAATAAATTTTCTTACTATTCCTTCTTCTCTTCATGAATCAATCATGCTCCCTATTTTATGCATCATGATTTTTTATAATAGTCATGAATATCTCTTTATAACACATGTCAAGCATATTTGAACATAAATATAATAACTATCACTATGTTATATATGGATTGTGGTTGTTTGTTACTGTGAATCCTTGTAGAATGGTCAGTTTTATTTTGGTACTTTTTGTAGGAAGGTGTTCTTCTTTGGTCATTTAAGAGGTCCACATTACATATCAAGAGTAGGAATAAGGGAGCATAAACAAATATATTAAACTAGATATATCTATTATCTCCAAGAAACCTTTGGAATTTGTGTATCCTTGAACCAAAAACAATGTTTCTATTACTACATTGAGGTGGTCGTGCATTTGTGAATTGAAATTTCATTAATATCTTTGATGCAACTTAGCATGTGCAATGGATACTTTGTGATATAATTGAAAAAATTCAATGGTAATATAATTATGCATGGCTCAAAATCCTATCATCTTGAATCAACATCCTTATTCGACCTTTTCAAATAATTGTTTATCATTGTAGATAACGTGTACTGGTTTGCTCCATATTATGGTGTCAATTGATTCCATAAAGTCAAGTCACCATTTTCGTAGGATCTTATGACTTATTATTGTTGCAACAACATCTTGTTAAAATAATTAGGTCTCGTCATATGAGGACAACAATTATAGAACCATACAAAGTCCATGGTATGCATATGCAAAGATAACTAATAACAACTTTCTTGGGATTTCTATTGTTCTATTAATTTGTTTTCAAAGTACATTCTGCATGGCTCATCATGGCATGCTTTAAGGATGTCAAAGTTTCCATCTTCAAGAACATGTATTTTGATGATATCATCTTCTATAGTGTAGAGAAGATATCCATAGATCTAAAACAATGGAAATGATTGAGTCATCTTTAATCACTTGAAATGATGTTATCTTATCATAAGCATTTTTGAGCTTGCCTACGTAGAGGATTTTTGAATTTGGTTCCAACCTTTTTTGATCTAATCTTTCTAGGAATAGAGGTATGAGAGAGATGATCTTCCCTTGGAAATAGACTTAAGTTACAATGTGGTTCCTTGATTTGGTTCATGATTTGATCATTTAGTTTTAGTTTAGGTACCACCATTATAGGGTTGCAACATTTTCAAGTGTCCAACTAAAATAAAGTGGCATCCCACTCATATTTGTAGTAGTGTTTTATGCACAATTAATATAGTTTCCAAGATATTTCAAAGGCTCTTAGGAGAACTCAAAAGTTCTTGGATTGCATAGGTTTAATGTTGCAAGGTTTATATTCTAGGTGCAATCAGATTAGTTAATAGTGTGGATCATCATGCCACTTTAATATTTGATTTCTAATCCTTTTGGTTTTCTCTAAACTTCTTGAAGAAGCAGTCTATTTTTAGTAAGACACCTTATTTGCTTTGATCATTGTCCCAAGTCTTCAATATCATATTGGTGTGATCAAAGTTTGATTCTGACATGGTTTCAATTCTTTCTGCAACTCGGGTAAAATAATTTAAGTTTTCACTTAAGTTTCTAATGGTATATTATTAAAATAATGACTTAAGTGAAATATATTCCAAAAAAATGATCTAGTTGGTGCATTTCTTGGTGTTACCCTTGCACAACATTAGGGTTTATTGTCCATTATTACCTATGCCTTCCTTGCCTTAGTCAATTCCTATCCCTGTGTGTTTTGGGCTTAGTTGCTTTGATTATGTTTTCAAGTTGACGAGTGTTTTCTTGTGATTGACAACTTAAGTTGTTTTTTTTGCCTTCTAGTGACGTTGATTACCAGTCTTTATCCCTATAAATACCTTCATTAACAAATGCATGACCACCTCAACAATGAATGAAGATGCCCTAGAGGACTATAAAAATGTCTCAAACTGAAAATGGAAAAATTCAAGGAAATTTTTGTTGACTGAATATGTAATAGTCATTTTCTCACACATAGCATTGTTAAAGGAGTTGGTGTGATGTGTTTTATCTTTCTTTTCAAGTCTTGGATATATTAAATTATAAACACGGTACTTACTATATGCCATTGCCCTATCACAGGAAACACAAGGCAGAAACTGTGAAATTTCATTTTGTTTTGAGTATTGTGTCACTACTCACCATAAAGGGGACTGGTTGAAGAAAAAAATTGGAAAGACTGCGATCCAAATAAATTCAAGTTTAGAGAACAAAGGAAGAAGGACACTCAACATCCTCTCATCAATCACCAATGACTATGTGATTCCTTGTTTTGTTTTCTATTGTGGCGTGTGCTCCTATTTTCTATGTTTTTTTAATAATTGAAAATTTCACATTATGTGGGGAATATAACACCAGTATTCCACTCTAGTGGCAATGACAATTTCTTGTGGTGTTAGAGATTGATTGATAGTGATCAATGACAAATTCTATTTCTATTTATGTGTTATTTCCTTATGTAACCTTATGGTGTAAAATACTGTAGTAAACAAAAGTACTTGTGTAATGCAGTTCATTGGTCTTGAAATAGTCAGTAGTAACATAAAAAACCATGTGAGGTGATAGATGTAGTTAAAATATATATCTAATCATAGGTTAAAAATCATATTTTTAGGTTTCCTATTGATTTCAAAATTCCCAAAGACACAAGACAATGTTGTGTGCCTAGAAGCAAAGGTCAATGATTATTAAGGATGTGCCCAATTTGCTTAGCTTTCAAAGTTTTGAATATCTGAGATGTTGCCATGTATTCAGGAATGAAGATACATTGGGATAGAAGGATCCAAAACAAGAGCATACAATGCTGGGTGGAATGGGGAGGAACTGGATAACATTCTAATTCTGAATTGCATCACTAGTTTAATTAGGGATTGCTAGAAATCATGTAGTGGTGAAGGTGTATGCAAAAAATTTATTCTTGGAACTTAGGAAAGAATTTGTAACTAAAAACTATCTAATTGTAGATGGAGAAAGGAGAAACCAAAGATTTAATTGGCAAAAATTTTCAAGCACTATTAATATGTTAACAAGTCAAATCCCTATTGAAATGGGTTTCCACCAAATTTGTATTAACTGGTAATGGGCGAAGATGAAGTTTGGGTTTGTGCTCTACAAGATCTTTTAAAGCACCATGAAATAGTTAGGAGATTGGATTTAGAGAGATCTATAGCCCCTGAGGCAGATCACATATTTCCAGATCGGGATAAAGGTAATGAAAGAAATTCTCAATTCTTGGGATAAACTGCAAAATGCATATTGAAGCATCAAGATGTTTATATAACTGATTTAATTCCCCAAAAAATTAGTTTGGAAGTTGGAGACCTTGGATTAGTAATTGATTATGACATTGTATGGATATGATAGTTTGGAAATCGTATAGAGTAATCTATATATCCAAGGGTATAGATCTTGTAGATTCTTGTGAAACCAGTACTTAGGTTGGTTATATAGAAGGGAAACCAGAGGGATTGTATTACTACTTGTTAATTGTTTAAAGAGTTATAAGGGACTAGAACTACACAAATATAACATTATTAGCTTGCTTCCTTATTGCTATGTGGTTTGGTAGTCCTTTCTTTGATGCCACAACTTTACCTGCATCAAATTTAAGAGTAAATGCAATACTGATCTGCATTTTCAAATTATAAATCAAATTCTAATTCACAGTAGATCATTACATGTTTGGTGTCTATCTTAGCCATTTTTGATATTGCATCATCATCAGACTTGGGTCTTCAGACATCCTACAATTTCAAACTCATGTAAAACAATAAAGCAAGAGTTGACAAGGATCCAATATATGAGCATACTTGCATTCTCAAACTTTGGGCAATTACCCTAGCTTTATTGATGCAGTGAACCTTGATTGGTTCTATGAATTGACTCATAATTTTTCAGTTTTCCATTCATAAATTTTTAATATTTCCCAAGAGTTTCATACTCTTGCACGTGAACATTAAGTACTTCCCTCGTACTTGTATGTCTACATACAAGCCAATGAAACTCTTATGTTTTCTAACTTAAGCTTACAACTTGATAAACTAGTTAATACCCCTATTCAAATGAGTGAATAACAATCTAAATAAACATTTCAACCATTTTGAAAAGAAATAACATTTTCTTCAAGCATGACTGACTCCAAATGTCACTTTTTACAGGAAAGAGTTTATTTCCCTTCTATTATATTTCACTACGACTGAGAGGAGCTGATTGGATGATATAGGTCTTATGTTTGCTGCTGCCTCCTTTTTGGTTTTGTGTTGTATATTGACAATAGTCATTTTGCAATTTGATTTGAGATGTTGTCTACATTAGTATGTTGCTTTTTATTGCAATTATACTTAGTATGAATGAACAAAATAATTAACTAAACAAAATGATATGTTGGAATGACAGTGCAATATTTATCAATATAGCGTCGATGGCTTTGGTCAATGTGCCTATGTGTCAATGTGGTGTTGGCCCTTGTGTGTTGAAGATGTCATGCACAACAAGTAATCTTGGGCATTAATTTTGGGGTTTCCCAAATAGGAAAAAGGTCTGGATATGGAATTATATTTAATGTTTAAAAGTAATGTGACAAGTAATCATTTTAGGAAGAACTAATGTAGATTTGGTATTGAAGGGAAATAGTGGATGTCAATACTTTCGATGGGTTGATGAAACCACATTTACATCTACCCTATCTATGTCTATACCTGATGTAGGAAATGAGTGCAACTTGTACAAGGCTTGAGAGACAGCTAGTGCCACCAAGATTGCTTCAATGGCGAAAGCAGAAATCATGTTTCTGCGATGCCTTCTTTGTGTAGTTTGTGTACTACTTTGTTGGGACCATATGCATAAATGTGATTAATAGAGGGCTATTGGATACTGAAACTTTTTTAGAATTTTATGTAGATACGTTGGACATATTTTGATAAACTCATGAACTTTTTGTTG
Organism: Thuja plicata; assembly: GCA_018584345.1. Classification (NCBI taxonomy): domain Eukaryota; kingdom Viridiplantae; phylum Streptophyta; class Pinopsida; order Cupressales; family Cupressaceae; genus Thuja; species Thuja plicata. The sequence goes on along the minus strand of MU223182.1, from coordinate 4,889,238 downwards.
TTTGTGACTTCATTATGATTTTCTATATCTTGGATGGGTATTTGTAAATTTTATCCTTGTTCCTTTTAGAAGTGTATGGATTGACTATGCACATGCATAATTGTAGATGAGGATCAGTAATAGGGTGCCAAGCATTGCTTAGATCCTTTGGATCTAACCCCATCTTTTCCTTCCTTGCAGGTTCTGGATCATACAAGAGCATACTGGATTCAACCCTAGAGACATTGGCAAGAATCACCCAACTTCATAAAATAAGAACGAAAATAGCCCAAATTAAAAGTACAAGACATACATACCTATCTAGTGATCATATTGTGCTAAAGGTGGAGTCTAATGCCGCCTCAATGATATCAGGTAGTGATGCAAAATTTAATGTCTATAGTCATTGCAGCAACATCAGGCGCCACCTTCAACACAACATTTTACCTTACCAATATTTTACATATGGTGTTAGAAGGCCCATATGGGCAGAAATTCAATGGTACAATTATGGTCTCTTTTTCCCTTGGTAATTCTTTTTAGGTAGAAACGGTAGGATACCATCTATATTTCTTGAAGACTCTTTATCAAAAGGGGATCAATGTCCTCTATCTTCAATCAAATAAGGGGTACAAAAGGTTTCTCTACATCGATTTGGTATAGAGATTGAGTTCTATACCCTAATGATGTAGATAAACTTTTGCACCCTTGATTCCAGTGAAGAGAGAAATGTCATTGATACCCTTTGGATAAAGAGTCTTGATACCACTTCTACCATCCTTTAAAAGACTGGTTTTAAAGTTAAACCTGAACTACGATGTCTTTGCAAGTTACATAGGCAAGCCCATCTATGATGAGCCCCCAAGGCATTAGGTCTGGCCCTTAGGTCTTGTACTTTTGATTTATTCCTTGATCTTGCCAACCCTTACCAATATTTTACATAGTTTGCATCTCTTTATGAAACTAGTTTTAAATGCCTTATGAAATATAGTTGTAGGTAGTTATCTCTTCTATAAACACAACACATTCCATATAGTGTTAGTGAACTACCTCACAATAGGTGCTTAGTAATCATGCCCAAAGCCTCTCTTAGGAATAGTTTATTCAATCTAAGGATCACTTCTCCCACCATGAGGTGCATTTAGTCTGTCAACCCAGGGATGTATACTTGAAATGGTATGACAGTATGTGAACTAAGTTTCTTAAATAGTCACTCTACCTATGCTGCAGGAAATTAAAATACATGAAAGGAATCTATACTAGGGCTGCAGGAAAGTAAACACACCGACTCCTTACTGAAATGAACACTACAAATTGCAAACTCTACTTGCTTATTCTTTCAACCAGAGCATTCACTATAACTATCCTTGCAAATGCTACAGGAACATTCACAAAGTACAATGCAACAGGAAGAAACTATAATCTTCTATCTAGAATGCTGGAAATGCAGAAGTAAAATCTATTCTACTTCTACTCTAATCTACCTCCCAAGTGGGCCCCCTTGGTCAACTTCTTTTAATCTATGAACACATAATATAAACCAAAACTTACTTCATTGTATTCCAAGAATTGATTACATGAGAATGGTACGTAAAACTGAAAAATGAACTTGCTGTGCAAGATACAATCAGAACATTGTATTCCAAAATCTCTGAACTTACAAAATAACAGTCTTCTCCCTATAAATAGAGGATTGACTTCTTTATTCTAAAATAGAAAAGGAACCATCTAATCGAAACTATGCCAGAGAAATAAAATAGGAAACACAATAGCCCATGACATATGCAATGAAGTCTGGGCGACTATGTCAACATGCTAGAAGTGTGGAAGGAATATAACAATGTTTCATTCATGCATTTCTGAAACAGTGGCTCCTTATTTGCAGTATCTATGTCTTCTGATGCCATGATGGTTATCTGCCCGCAGCTGGTCTTTATCGTTCTCTTTGAATGCCGTCAACCACTCCCAAGCGGCTCCTATTTCCTAACAGGTTAGTTATCATGCAAAGATATTCATACAAGTAGCCTAATCAAATTAATCCATATATTAGAACACACATTTTGATTATTATATGAAATATTGCAATATATATATATATATATAGTGGAACAATATGACGTATCTATTCTACCCATAGGTTTAATGGTTCTGTCTGTACTTTGACATGAGTTCAAATGATTACAAGTCCACAATTATATATATATATA
>MU223182.1:4864099-4886963 GCA_018584345.1 Thuja plicata | reverse complement strand
TATATATATATATATATTGGAACAATATGACATATCTATTCTACCCATAGGTTTAATGGTTCTATCTATACTTTGACATGAGTTTAACTGATTACAAGTCCATAATTGTTCTGGTAATACTTAAAAATAAAGTATAAAGATTAATATATTAGAGATAGTAAATGGTCTCATCATCTGCCCCCTGGTAAGCTGAATGCTTGTCCTCAAGCATTAAATCTTCTAGTAGTTGCTATGAAATCTCCAACCTCTGTCCTCCCTCACCTTTGGCTCTTGAAAGTGTAGTAAAACCCCCTTGTCTTCTCCCAGACATCCACTCTATGATCCTCCTATAGTCGGTCAAGTCTGTCAGTATTGATGTCATACAGGGGCCATAAGAGTATTGGTGGCTGCATGGTGAGTGGACACCAAAGTTCTTGTCTAATTTGCCTTCCCATTTGTATATATTTTGGTGCTCTTTGAATAGCTGCTTGGAGGTTGATAGGACTGTGTGGTTCAGATTTCTTCAATGGTTTGGATAACCTACCCCATCTGCTTCTGGCACCAGCCAGGGCTCTCTAAAAGGTGAATTAAGACAAACCATCATACTTTGCATAGACCTCTGTTCGAATTCTAAAATTTTTATCCCTGGTTTCCTCCTTAATTTTTCCATATGTCAAATTGAGCCAATCTCTAAGGAATTTATCTGGCTTGCTGCTCTCTACTCTTAATGGTAATGGATCTATTTTCTCCTGTTCCCTATAGTTTTCCAGTTGTCTATCATAGTTGGCTTCATTGTGCATCGAGGACATTAATGCCCTTAGGTGTACATCCCCTATATAAAGTAAAGGGTTCCACTCAGTCTCTATTGGAATGATGAAGTTATGCATGTAGAGTTCACAAAGTCAATTTTTCTACCATGAAGGAAGGGTCTGGTAAAGGCCATAAAATTCTTGGGCTGACTTGAACTCAAAATCTATATCTTTAATGGTCATCATTACTTAGAACAAGAGGAACTGTCTTTCAAACATATGGTATTAAACCTAGGAGGTGGTCTACATGCAATTATTTGATCAGCCAATTTGAGGGCATGATCCATCTTTTGCTTCTATTTTTCCAATTGCTCTTTCAATTCTGCAATCTCATCTCCTTGCTCTGTTATGACTTTCTTCAATTTATTTTTCTCTTCTACCCATAAAGTTGTTGTTAAAACATACTTGTTATGTAATCCAAAGAGAAGCGTCTGCAAGGTGATTGGGCCACAATCTTCTATTTGGTTACTCTGTTTCCTTTGTTCCTTCCATGACTGCTCTAAGAAACTTATTAACCAAGTTATGTTGTAGGGCACTAAGCAATTTTTGTGTAGGCTGACTGATGGGTTACGGAGGCACTCTCCTCATTTCTATCCAGAATATCCTAATGGATTTCTCAGGGACTATTTTGGTAAACATCAGGTTTAGCTTCATAAGTTTATGTTAAATGTGGAGGAAAGTCTGGAACTACAGACTGATTTGGGGAGTCATCTGGAATGATTTGTACATTGGGTTGTTCATCAAATTACAAAGGAAAAGAAGGTTATCTCTCTGAGGAAACTCTAGGGAGCTGTCCTCTCATTCTAGGGCTTCTTCGCATAGGGGTTTCCTCAATCTCTATAGCCTTTTTCTTAATATCCTTCTTCGGATTCTCTGCTGTAGGAGTAGCTGCTGCAGGAACCAAATTCCTTTTCTTACCCTTTGAAGAAGTAGGGGTTTGTGGTTTGGCTGCGGGAACAGAAGTTTCTCCCTCTAATTTTTTTTTTCCTTTGGTTCGGGAAGAAGTGGGCACATTTCTCTCATGAGCAGGTAAAGGCATACTTTCTTGCAGATTTTTAGTTTATGCCCCTTGGGTATCTTTCTCATCGGTTGGGTCAATTGGTATTACATCATCATGACGAATTTGTACATTAGGGTTAACCTGTGGCTGTAGGGTTTTATGCTGGACAAACTCCAACCATGCCATGGGAGAGGCATCCCTAAGAGATCTTTCTATTAACAATTTAATTAGGGCATAGTGGGTGATAGAATTGACATTTCCTTTTTGGGTCTCCTCAACACTAATGCATAACATATTGTACAAGAAATTGGGGACATTTATTGGTAGATTATGCCTTACATAACTCAGTAATTTGAAATGATGTGCATGCAAATTGGAAAATATCCCTTCACATATAAAATACCTGATAATATGTGTAGCCAACTCATTATACGATGGATGGATAGACATTCTTTTTCACCCTTGTTTGTTAATTTCCAGCTAAGGGTCGCCTGGTAGGGTGAACTGGGCCCTAGTTGATCTGGCATCATGAACATTAGGGTAGTTCTCTCCAACCATTAGTAATCCAGTAACTTTTTCTATCCACTCCTGTATTGTGACCATTGTCAATCCCCATACAGTTGCTTGCCCTTCTTTGAATGTACTTGCAAATTCAGCTGCTGAGTCCTCATCAAATTCTGTTAGCTTTAAGAAATACCCTAACTAGCCACATGCATTAAACCTTCTTACCACTTCAACATCTAAAAGTAACACACCATGCACTACCGGCTTGTGTCTCTATTACTAGCCTCCCATCTGTGCTTGCCAATTTCCAATTTGTCTGCTCTATAGTAGATAAATGCCTTGTTCCTTAAATTTTAGACTACTCATTTTTGAAAAACTATGGGCTTCCTTCTAAATCCCTCTGTTATCCTCAGTATGAACAATGGTGTTGTATTTTAACAAGATAAATTATAGTTCTTACTGTGGGTTGCCACATAACTTAATTATAAGTCACATCAGGTCTGACAATCAAAGATAATTTGGGAATAAAGGTACAATAGTTGTGTGACATAGTAATGGACTTTAATGAGACAAAGGTGAAGTACAAATTTGAGGTGACATAAAATCTTGTAGGAGTAAATAGAAATGACATTTTAGGAATTAATACACTTCCCTCCCCCCTATGAAACATTGACAAGTGTCCACACTTGACATACTTGACACGAGGAATGGAACTGGCTTAGTGTCGTAATGATATATTTATTGCAATACTAGATATAATCATCAAAATCTATGTGCTAAAAATGGATTTTTTTTGAAAAGATTGTACCTGTCATTCGATCTTTGTACATGCTAGAAAAATGTGGCAAGAGTGGAACGAAAGTGGTAGCGACTTACGTCAGCGTACTCGACTCTTATTGAAAGCAAAGAAAGGAAAAGTTTGATGATGTGGAAGGTGGGTGGGTGGAAGATAGAGAAATGAGATGAGTTGGAAAGAAGAATTGGAAAGTGAATGGAGTAATTAAATTCATGTAAACACAAAGTTTTTATTATGGAAATACTCGATGGAATTCTATTGAAGAGCTGCAGGAAGAAAGTTTGCACCCTTTGCTGTAGGAAGCATTACCTATTGCTCATTTGAAATTTGTTGTCAGAACTGCTGCAAGAAGTCTTCTTTTGTTTGAGGTTGGTGATACAACTTTAGCCGGTGTCCATTGACTAATAGCTTGAAATGTATTGGATCAATTGTGGTCAAATGGATGGCTCCATTTGTGAAGACATAGTTTATTTCATATGGCCCTAGCCATCTTGTCTACAACTCGCCTGGTATTTCTTTGAATCTTGAATCGTATAGCAATGCCCAATTGCCAACTTGAAATTGTTTGTTCTTAATATGTGAGTCGTGCCATTTTTTTCTTTGTTTCTGGACTATTTCAATTCACTCTAGGGAATATTTGTGCATTTCATCCAAGGAATTGAGATGCAACAATCGCTCTTTCTGTGCTACAGGAAGATCAATATTTAACTCCAATGCTGTCCGCAAAGTCTTGTGTTCAAATTCAATGGGTAGCATGGCTACTTTTCCATATAAAAAATCAAATGGAGTGAACCTTGTAGTGGTTTTCTAGGTTGTTCTATACACCCAGATGACTTTTGATAGTCTACTACTCTAGTCCCGGTGATGCAAATGAACTATTTTTGTTAACATGACTTCTATTTCCTCATTTGTAACTTTAGCCTATCCATTGGCCTGAGGGTGATAAGGGATTGACTTCCTATGTCTGATATTATACTCTTTCATGAGCTTTGTTATTAGATTGGAAGTGAATTGGGAGCCTTGGTCAGTTACAAGTTCTCTCAGTACTCCACATCTGGTGAAAATTTCATCATACAAAAATTCTACAACCTTATGATCCCGGGCATGTTTCATAGCTTTTACTTCTACCCATTTGGTTAAATAATCAGTGCACACTAGGATGTAATACTTCCCATTGGATGGAGGGTCTATTGGACCAATGAAGTCCATGCCCCATTTGTCAAATGGAGTTACCACCACTTGTGGATTTAGGGGCATTTCATCTGATCTAGTTGGTCGACCAATTCTCTGACATTTGTCACATTTCCTTGTGTAGTTGGTTGCATCCTTGTGAAGTGTAGGCTAGTAATATCCAATTGTTAAAATATTTTGGGCTATCCTTTTTGCTGCAAAGTGTGCCCCACATAGTTCATTGTGAAAGGCATGGAGAATGTCATATGTCTCATCTTCTCGCACACATCTTCTCATTACTTGATCAGGTCCAGTGTAGAATAGTATGTTATCAATCCAAGAGAAATTAAAGCTTTTCTCAACAAGCAGTGTCCTATCCTTGTAAGAAAAATGTGATGGCATTTTGTTAGCTACAAGGTAATTAGCTATGTCAGCATACCACAAACTTTGGACAACAATATGAAATAAGTGCTCATCTGGAAATGCATCATCTATCAGAGTAGTGTCTTCTTCAACATGGTGAATTCTGGATAGATAATCAGCTACTACATTTGCCTTGCCAAGCTTATCAACTATAGTAATGTCAAATTCCTACAAAAGAAGAAGCCATCTTGCTAACCTACCTATAATGGCAGGTTTTTTCATGAGATATTTTATTGCTACATGGTCAGTATGAACAAAAATAGGATAGCCAGTTATGTAATGAAAAAATTTGTTCAGAGAATAAACTACTGCTAGTAATTCTTTCTCAGTCACTGTATAGTTTAAATCTAGTCCATGGAGGCTCTTGCTAATGTAGTAAATTGCATTCTCTAGGTTACTGGAATTTTGTCCTAGGACAACACCTATTGTGTAGTTTGAAGCATCTGTATGAATGTGAAATGACAAAGACCAGTCATGACCCCTAAGTATGGGTGCAATTGTCAACAGTTTCTTAAGCTGCAGGAAGGATTCATTACATTCCTTTGTGCAATTAAATTTGGCCTCTTTGGTAAGCAAAGTATACAAAGGACTAGCTATTTGACTAAATTTTTTGATAAACCTCCTATAGTAGCCAGCATGTCCTAGGAAAGACCTTACATCCTTTTGATTTGTAGGAATAGGTAGTGTGAGAATTACCTCTATTTTTGTAGGATCTACTGGATTCCAGCTTCGAAGATAAAATATCCTAGCACTATGCCTTCTTGCATCATCATGAAGCATTTCTCACTGTTGAGAGACAAGTTGTGTTCCTGACATCTGATTAGTACTCTTTCCAAATTCTTCAGGGCTTCCTCAAAGGTGACACCAAATGTATCATCCATATATATCTCCATAAAATCATGTGATATGTCAGCAAAGATGTTGATTACAGCTCTCTGGAAAGTAGTTGGTACATTGCATAAGCTAAATGGTAATACAAAATAAGCTTATGTGCCCCAGGGGAATGTGAATATAGTCTTCTCTTGATCTTCTGGAGCAATGTTGATCTGGTTGTAACCACTGTATCCATCCAGAAAGGATAAATATTTCTTACCATCCAGAGTGTCTAGGACTTGATCAATAAAGGGTAAAGGAAAATGATCCTTCTTTGTGGCATTATTCAACTCTCTTTAATCCACACATATTCATCATTTCTATCCTTTCTTAGGTACAATGACCAAAGGTGATACCCACTTGCTATCAGAGATGGGATAGATGAAACCAACATCTAGTAATTTTTATAATTCACTTTTGACTATTTCTCTCAATGCTAGATTTATCCTTCTTTGAGGCTGGCGGAGTGGTAAGCTGCCATCATTAATGTAGATCATATGGGTGGAGAGTTTGGGATTTAAACCTAGCATATCTCCATAATCCCAAGCAAAGGCTTTCTCATGCTTATGCAAGGGTTTTGTTAACAATGCCAATTGTGGGGGTGGCAACTTGTTATTTACATGGAGATTGTGACCTTGAGAAATTTCCACAGTAGTTGTTAGCTCTACCATTAACATCTCAGGTACTGGGCTTGTAGCTACTTCACATGGTAATAATTAGCTAATTACCTCAGGGCTTGTTGGAAAGACACAATCTCCATAGGCACATAGCTATAGAATAGAACTTTCAGAAACATCTTTTTGCTACTATACACTCATTTGTAAGAATACTCTGTATTGCATCATCTTCCTCTTTCATTTTTAGAAAAGACTATCTATGCATCATCATAAGCTGGGCAACAAAGTTGACCTCTTCTTCCTCATCCCCTAGTTTTGGCCAAACATGATCTCTCAAGTTTGGCTGAGGCTGGGCAGGAGGATAGAGTGCTAGCTTCTTTATTACCTGACCATTTGAAATTTTCACACTTCCTGATCTGTAACTAATTTTTGCATCAGTGGTGGCTAACCAAGGTCTCCCTAGGATGACTGGATAGAAAACAAAGTTTACTTGTGGTGATAAGATGAGAAAATCAGCAGGGTATTCCCACGAGTCTAAGGTGACTACCACATCTTCTATAAGACCATATGGAGTGACTGTTGAACTATCAGTAAGTTGTAACACTGTTGGAGTTGTTCTCAAACCCTCTATACTTAGTCTGTGCATTGTATCTTTGGTCATTACATTTATGGCTGCTCCCAAATCAACTAAAGCATTTTTAACAGATTGTCCATTAATTATCAAGTCAACTACTGGACTTCCAGGGTCTAAATACTTGGGTATAACTACCTTTCCCAACATGATATCAACAAGTTTCCCTGTGACATGAACTGTTTGAGGGTCCTTCTTTTTCCTTCTAGGATTTTTAAGGCATGCATCCTTACTAGCTTTTCCATAGATAGGAACGTCTTTGATAGCTTGAAATAGAGGGATTTGGATGTGCATATTTTTTAGCTACTCAAGAATGTCAAATGACATTTCTTCTTGGGATATAGGCTTTTCTATGGAGAGCCTTTGTGGAAAAGGAGGGTCAACTAAGGTTTTCCCATCAGTTTTGCTGGATTTTTGAGTTGACTGGGTGGTATCTTGCAATGTAGCCTCTGGAAGAGGTGCTGATGTTGCAGGAGTGTCTGCAACTTCTATGATAATAGGATGTTTAGGTGCAGGCAGAGTAGTACCGGACCTCAAATGGATATCAGATAAATCAAGTGCATAGGCAGGGTATTGCTGTGTATCAGTGGTATACATTGGCTGCTGTTGTTGCTTGCTATTTGGATTTGGTTGTGACTAAGTAGGCAATTGGGTTTGATTTGGATTAGAGCTAGTGGCTACAATAGGTGGCATTATTGTAGGAGGAGGGACTGGTGATGGCAGTTGTGGAAAAGCAGGATTTTGGTTAGGCTACTGTGGAGGCCCCCTCCATTGGTTATTTTGCTGCCAATTTCCTTGCGGTGGTTGCCATTGATTTTGCTGGTTTGGCCACTGGTTATTTTGTTGGTTAGGCCATTGGTTATTCCAGGCTGGCTGAGAGTACAGAGAAGGATTCTGATAGCTTTGGTTTTTCCATTGACTATTGTAAGGAGTTGAAAATTGTAATGGGTCCTGAGGCATACCTTGTTGTGAAGCCCATGGTCAACATTGAGCAACAAAGAACACTCGCTCATCATCTCCTTCTATCTTCATGTACTCAGTAGGCAAATGTTTATTTTCTAGGTTCGCCACCAGCTTGCATCCGTAGTCTTTCTTTTGTTTACAACAATGAAGACAATACTCAACTAAATGCAATTTAGCATCTGCATGTTTCTTCTTGGCAGTCATGATATTGAGATGTGTAGCAACATCATTAATGATGTCTTTCTTGAAATTTGATAGCAAATTAGATATCTCCAACTTAGAAACGCCTGAAATGCTCCCTTTAATGACTGTAGACCAATATCCTCTGCTTTTATTCCCAGTTGATCTGGAGTAGTTGAGATAGATTTTCTTGAGGTCATCCCAAGAAGATTGGGATATGTCCCCACCATCCATGAGTTCCAATGCTTCCAAACAACTGTCATTTACTCCTCTTAAGAAGAATAGTTTCTGTGAATCCTCTGCCGGAACATGTTGGGGATTCTTCTGCATGGTGTATAAGAAATGTGAAACATAGTCCTCCAAGGTTTTGTCCTCCTTCTGTGACATTCTAAAAATGTCATCTCCCGTTGGGTCACTCCCCTTGCAATATTCTTTGTATTTCTATAGAAACAGAGTCTGCATCTCATCCCATGTGCCTGCTGCATTTGCTCCTAGGCCCATGAACCATCGTAAGACCGACTCCTTTAGTGTTGCTGGAAACAGTTTGAGTTTGTGGACATTAGTGTTATAGTCAAAGCTACGATAGAGGATGTCAAACTCAAACAAAAAGGTGTTAGGATCTTTGGTTATCATCCCATAAAACTTTGGAAGTAAAGCAGAGGGTATATTTTTGAGATTGGCATTGTTTACAAGGCTCGGTAGAGGAAATGGGAAAGTACGTTGTGCCATTACTGGAGGTATTGAGAGTTGGAGTTGCTATTGGAAAGGAATATTAGCCACAGGATTGTCAACAACAGGTGCATTTGGGTTAGAATTATCAAGAAAGCTGGCCAAGATTTCAGCGAAAGGCTGAAGACCACTTATATCAAAAGGCTCTGCTCCAGCGGAAGATGCTGCAGGAAACTCAAGACTTGCGTCAACAAAGGGCAACTCAACTTATTCAACTTTCTCATTCAAATTCACAGATTCTCCTAGAAGAAATCTACCATATTCACCTCTTCTTCTTCCCCTTCAATGCATGCACATGAATTCTTCACACTGGTGAAGCAAATTTAAAACTATAACCACTAAAAACTAGTTTAGAAATAAAAAATGACTCATAAAGTTTCTTAGCTTGACACCATCCCTGCCAGCGGCGCCAAAAATGAATCGGCTCACAATAAGTGCTTAATAATCATGCCCAAAGCCTCTCTTAGGAATAGTTTATTAAATCTAAGGATCACTTCTCCCACCATGAGGAGCATTTAGTTTGTCAACTAAGGGACGTATACTTGAAATGGTACGACACAATATGTGCACTAAGTTCCTTAAATAGTCACTCTACCTATGCTGTGGGAAAGTAAAATACATGAAATGAATCTATACTAGGGCTGCAAGAAAGTAAACACACTGACTCCTTATTGAAATGAACACTACAAATTTCAAACTCTACGTAAGCCTATTCTTTCAACCTAGAGAATTCACTATAACTATCCTTGCAAGTGCTACAGGAACATTCATAAAGTACAATGCTGCAGGAAGAAACAATAATCTTCTATCTAGAATGCTGAAAATGCAAGAAGTAAATCTATTCTACTTCTACTCTAATCCACCTCCCAAGTGGGCCCCCTTGGTCAGCTTCTGCTAATCTATGAACAAAAAATATAAACCAAACATTACTTCATTGTATTCCAAGAACTGATTACATGAGAATGGTACGTAAAAATGAAAATGAACTTGTTGTGCAAGATAAAATCAGAACATTATGTTCCAAAATCTTTGAACTTACAAAATAACACTCTTCTCCCTATAAATAGAGGATTGACTTCTTTATTCTAAAACATAAAATGAACCATCTAACCGAAACTATGCTAGAGAGAGAAAACAAGAAACACAACAGCCCACGACATATGCAATGAAGTCTGGGCGACTGAATCAACATGCTGGAAGTGCAGAAGGAATATAGCAGCACTTTGTTCATGCATTTCTGAAATAGTAGCTCCTTATTTGCAGTAGCTATGTCTTCTGATGCCATGATGGTTATCTGCTCACAACTGGTCTTTATCATTCTTTTTGAATATTGTCGACCACTCCCAAGTGGCTCCTATTTCCTGGCAGGTTAGTTATCATGCAAAGATATTCATATAAGTAGCCTAATCAAATTAATCTAGATATTAGAACACACATTCTGATTATTATATGAAATACTACAATATATATAATGTTGGCACAATATGACATATCTATTCTACCCATAGGTTTAATGGTTCTATCTGTACTTTGACATGAGTTCAACTGATTATAAGTCCACAATTTTTCCGGTAATACTTAAAAACAAAAGATTAATATAATAGAGACAATAAATTGTCTCATCAGTTAGAAGGCCCAGATGGGCAGAAATTCAATGGTACAATTTTGGTCTCTTTTTCCCTTGGTAATGCTTTTCAGGTAGAAATGGTAGGATAACATCTATCTTTCTTGAAGACTCTTTGTCAAAAGGGGATCAATGTCCTCTATCTTCAATCAAATAAGGGGTGTAGAAGGTTTCTCTGCATCGATTTGGTATAAAAATTGAGTGTTATACCCTAATGATGCAGAGCAACTTCTGCACCCTCGATTCTAGTGAAGAGATAAATGCCATTGATACCGTTTGGATAAAGAGGTTTGATACCACTTCTACCATCCTTTAAAAGACTGGTTTTAAAGTTAAAATTGAACTACAATGTATCTACAAGTTACATAGGCAAGGCCATCTATGATGAGCCCCCAAGGAATTAGGTTTGGCCTTTAGGTCTTGTGCTTTTGAGTTCTTCCTTGATCTTGCCACCCCTTACCAATATTTTACATAGTTTGCATCTCTTTACAAAACTAGTTTTAAATGTCTTATGAAATATAGTTGTAGGTAGTTATCTCTTCTATAAACACAAAACATTCCATATGGTGTTAGAAGGCCTAGATGGGAAGAAATTCAATGGTACAATTGTGGTCTCTTTTTCCCTTGGTAATGCTTTTTAGATAGAAACGGTAGGATACCATCTATCTTTCTTGAAGACTCTTTATCAAAAGAGGATCAATGTCCTCTATCTTCAATCAAATAAGAGGTGCCAAAGGTTGTTCTACATCGATTTGGTATAGAAATTGAGTGCTATACCTAACGATGCAGAGCAATTTCTACACCCTCGATTCCAGTGAAGAGAGAAATGCCATTGATACCCTTTGGATAAAGAGGTTTGATACCACTTCTACCATCCTTTAAAAGACTGGTTTTAAAGTTAAACCTAAACTATGATGTCTTTGTGAGTTACATAGGAAAGGCCATCTATGATGAGCCCTCGAGGCATTAGGTTTGGCCCTTAGGTCTTCTACTTTTGAGTTCTTCCTTGATCTTGACACCCTTTACCAATATTTTACATAGTTTGCATCTCTTTACAAAACTAGTTTTAAATATCTTATGAAATATAGTTGTAGGTAGTTATCTCTTCTATAAACAAAACACATTCCATATGGTGTTAGAAGGCCTAGATGGGAAGAAATTCAATGGTACAATTATGGTCTCTTTTTCCCTTGGTAATGCTTTTCAGGTAGAAACGGTAGGATACCATCTATCTTTCTTGAAGACTCTTTATCAAAAGGGGATCAATGTCCTTTATCTTCAATCGAATAAGCGGTGTAGAAGGTTGCACTACATTGATTTGGTATATAAATTGAGTGCTATACCCTAATGATGCAGCACAACTTCTGCACCCTCGATTCCAGTGAAGAGAGAAATGCCATTGATACCCTTTGGATAAAGAGGCTTGATACCACTTCTACCATCCTTTAAAAGACTAGTTTTAAAGTTAAACCTGGACTACAATGTCTCTATGAGTTACATAGGCAAGGCCATCTATGATGATCCCTTGAGGCATTAGGTCTGGCCCTTAGGTCTTGTACTTTTGAGTTCTGCCTTGATCTTGCCACCCTTACCAATATTTTACGTGGTTTGCATCTCTTTAAAAAACTAGTTTTAAAGGCCTTATGAAATATAGTTGTAGGTAGTTATCTCTTCTATAAACACAACACATTCCATATGGTGTTAGAAGGCCCAGATGGGCAGAAATTCAATGGTACAATTGTGGTCTCTTTTTCCCTTGGTAATGCTTTTTTGGTAGAAATGGTAGGATACCATCTATCTTTCTTGAAGACTCTTTATCAAAAGGGGATCGACGTCCTCTATCTTCAATCAAATAAGGGGTGTAGAAGGTTGCACTACATCAATTTGGTATAGAAATTGAGTTCTATACCCTAACAATGGAGCACAACTTTTGCACCCTTGATTCCAGTGAAGAGAGAAATGCCATTGATACCCTTTGGATAAAGAGGCTTGATACCAATTCTACCATCCTTTAAAAGATTGGTTTTAAAGCTAAACCTGAACTTCAATGTCTCTATGAGTTATGTAGGCAAGACCATCTATGATGATCCCCTTAGGCATTAGGTCCGGCCCTTAGGTATTGTACTTTTGAGTTCTTCCTTGATCTTGTCACCCCTTACCAATATTTTACATATTTTGCATCTCTTTACTAAACTAGTTTTAAATGCCTTATGAAATATAGTTGTAGGTAGTTATTGAGCTTCTATAAAAAAACACATTCCATATGGTGTTACAAGGCCTAGATGGGAAGAAATTCAATGGTACAATTGTGGTCTCTTTTTCCCTTGGTAATGCTTTTCAGGTAGAAATGGTAGGATACCATCTATCTTTCTTGAAGACTCTTTATCAAAAGGGGATCAATGTCCTCTATCTTCAATCAAATAAGGGGTGCAGAAGGTTTCCCTACATCAATTTGGTATATAAATTGAGTGCTATACCCAAATGATGCAGGGAAACTTCTGCACCCTCCATTCTAGTGAAGAGAGAAATGCCATTGATACCCTTTGGATAAAGAGGCTTGATACCACTTCTACCATCCTTTAAAGACTGGTTTTAAAGTTAAACCTAAACTATAATGTCTCTGCAAGTTATATAGGCAAGGCCATCTATGATGAGCCCCCGAGGCATTAGGTCTGGCCCTTAGGTCTTGTACTTTTGAGTTATTCCTTGATCTTGCCACCCGTTGCCAATATTTTACATATTTTGCATCTCTTTATGAAACTAGTTTTAAATGCCTTATGAAATATATTTGTGGGTAGTTATCTCTTCTATAAACACAACACATTCCATATGGTGTTAGAAGGCCCAGATGGTCATAAATTCAATGGTATAATTGTGGTCTCTTTTTCCCTTGGTAATGATTTTCAGGTAGAAACGATAGGATACCATCTATGTTTCTTGAAGACTTTTTATCAAAAGGGGATAAATTTCCTCTATCTTCAATCGAATAAGGGGCGCAGAAGGTTTCCCTGCATTGATTTGGTATAGAAATTGAGTACCATACCCAAACGATGCAGGGAAACTTCTGCACCCTCAATTCTAGTGAAGAAAGAAATGCCATTGATACCCTTTGGATAAAGAGGCTTGATACCACTTCTACCATCCTTTAAAGACTAGTTTTAAAGTTAAACCTGAACTACGATGTCTCTACGAGTTATGTAGGCAAGGCCATCTATGATGAGTCCCTGAGGCATTAGGTCTGGCCCTTAGGTCTTGTACTTTTGATTTCTTCCTTGATCTTTCCACCCCTTACCAATATTTTACATATTTTGCATCTCTTTATGAAACTAGTTTTTAAATACCTTATGATTGATTTAGCTAAGTTATTGATGTAGCTTATCTTATGATTTTGTATGTAATAAACTATGAATTTTATATCATGCATCTACTTGTGTAGCCGTATATACAGGTGCAGGAAATAGAGAGGCAAGGAGAATATGATACACAGGCAAGAAAGAGAAATTCAGGTATATATATTAATGCAAAGTAACACCTGAAGATAAACATCTAGACTAATCACCGACCAAGATGTCATTGGTGATTACTCTCGATATTTATCTTCAAGTGTTTTTTTTAACATTCCATATTGGTCAAAATTTTGGCGAACTTTGGTTGAAACCCTCACCAAGACTAGTCTACATATCGACCATTCTGTATCAAAATTTAGCATCATGGGTTTGGCATCCTGGTCAGATGGGCCAAACATTTCAACCGACATTGGTTGAAATTTAGTGTCGTGGGTTTGGAATCCTGGTCAGATGGGCCAAACATTTCAACTGACATTGGTTGAAAGTTTGACAAATAAACTTGCTAATAGCGAATGTCAATTTTGACCAAGAATGGCGTAGAACATTTAACCTAAACAATGATGTGTCAAAATTTTGACTAGAAAAATAGCAACAAGACCATTTGTGGATCATTCAACCAATTTGGGTAGAAAATTTGACCAATTTTTGTCGAAAAAAGGTGCCAATTCTACTAGTGTCACTACCTTGTTCTTGATATCCTATCCCGGATTTTTCATCACTAGATCTCCAAGGAGGTTGTATTGGTTCTAATAATCCCTTATTTCCTTTTCCTAAAGGCCCTCTTCCTTTATATAACCCATTTTCTGCATGATTTGGTAACCTTTACCATATTGTTGCATTTGAATGATGATATTTTAAACCCTTTCCATATTTGAACTTGAAGCTTCCTCATATTTATAGAGCCATTCTAAAACATCATCATCTTCACTAGCTCTCACAAAATGAGCATTGTATTTTTTAGGTGGATGAAAACTAGATGGTTTTCCATGTGATTTAGGAGAAATAGGTAAGTCAAATAATGACATAGAATATTCTCCTACCCATTTTTGTTTGATTTTACTTTGCTTTTCAAAGTTCTCACCAGCTTGTCCATCTTTTGGTAATGTGTTTATTTGACTCTTTCTTTTTCCAACTTAGAGGTTTTTGAATTTTCCTCATCTTGACGTGAAACCCTTGAGTTGGTAGTCTCTTTATCTTGTGAATCCATAAACCTAACCTTTTTTCCCCCTTAGTTTAAGTAGGTAAGTTAGCTTTTTATTGGTTTGAATCGATCATTAGATCCAAACTAGGAGTCTTTTCTTGAGTTGTTTCTTTGAAACTACTTGATGTAGACCCTTCATTATTATGTGGAATGAATGAATCATTTGAAGGTTTAACAATATTACAATACTGAAAGGGATTTAAGTCTCCACTTATAGTGATCTCTTGACCCATGTATGCAAATTATATACATTGATGATAGGTTGAAGGTACTATTTGCATTTCATGAATCCATGGCCTCCCTAACAAGATGTTATATGTAAACTTTATATCAAGAACTTGACAAAATGTTTATTTCTTAATTGGACCAATTCTAATAGGTAATAAAACCATTCCTTTGGATGATCTCTCCTCATCATCATATGTTTTTATGGTAATATTTATTTTTGGATCAACATCTTCGAAAAATCCTAAGGCTTTTACAAGACTCAAAGTGCAAATGTTTAAACTAGTACCCCCATCAATTAAGACTCTTTTGACATGGTGTTTATATATCAAAACTTATATATGCAATGGAAGATTTTGAGGATGATTTAATGACATATCATATTGTTTAGAAAAGGATAAACAATGAGGTGCAATAAGGTGTCCAACCATATTTTGGAATCTATCAACATCTAATTCATTAGTGAGCGTAGTCTCAACAAGAGCTTTTTCCAATATTTCCTTGTGATTTGATGAAAGTTTAAACAACTCTAAAATGGAGATTTGTGCTGGTGTCTTTTGGAGCTGATCCAAAAGGTTATATTATTTTGAAGATGAAGATGATTTATTAGGCCAAATATTTTCATGGGTAGTACCTTGTAATGTTATCTTTGAAGCTTGCCCCCTAGTTACAACATTAGAAATTACTTTTGATGGATTAACTTTAACCAAAAAAAAATTGATTATATTCTCATATCCTAATAAGGAATTGATGACATTGTCACAGGTATGAGAAAAATTAACCTTGCCATTATTCCTTTTGTTGTTTTGGTTAAAATTTGAAGATTCTCCCTTTTCATGTTTGAAGAAAGGAGTTTTGAATGTCGTACGATCTTCATTATTTTGAGGTCCATCTACCTAAATCACACCATTATCTATAAAGTCTTGAACCAAATGCTTTAATTTCATACATTAATTTGTCTTGTGCCCTTTATTTCTATGATATTCACAATGATGGACATCATTCCACCATGAGGGTTTGACTTGTGGTTCATATGACCTCACCTCCGATAATGTAATGATTTTATTGGTAATGAGGGTCCTTAATGCATTTTCAAGAGATTCACCCAAGGCTGCGAACTTCCTCCTTTGTATTGGATAAAGAAAGGTCTTAATTTGTTTTCCTCTTGATTGTTTGGAAGATTATTGTTTTTGAAAGGGATCTTGGATGCTTGATTGACATTATTGGCTTGATTAGATCCACTTGAGAGATTAAATGGAGTAGCTTTAAGATTGTTTGCCTCCACAACTCTATCATTAACAAGGTTTTTGTTGGTATTTTTCAAATCTACTGTTGTTATTAGAAACCCTGTTGTTGTTAGCATTGTTAGGGTTATTAGAAAAACCCTTATTTTATTTATAAAGTTTAAGTTCTCCATTTCTTACTAAAAATTCTTCTATTGTAATCCCATTTTAATGAGATTTTCAAAAGTGGGTGGACATTGGAGTTACAACCGGTAATTCATAATCGTATTTAAATTATTCATGAAGATGTCCTCTCTCTCTCTCTCTCTCTCTCTCTCTCTCTGGTATACCTCTAGGGAAACAAGAAAAAATTGCTCTCCATCTTTGTAAAAAGTTTAAAAAGGCTTCCCCCCCTCTCTTTTCCCAGTGTTACATAAAGTTAACATGGTGACTTCATGTTTAATATTATATGAATAATGAGTCACAAACTTGGAGGCTAATTCTTCAAATGTTCTAATACCCAGGGGTAATTTTGAAAATCAATCCATTGCTTTACCTCCAAGGCTTCTAGGGAATAATCTCATTAAATAAGTGATGTCATTCATAAACTGTAGGCTTAGTGCACAAAATTCGGGCCTTAAATGGTATTGTGAGTTAGATGTACCCAATATTTTTTTCATATTTTGGAAGGACTACATTTGAGGGAATGGTACCATAATTAAATTCCTGTCAAAAGGAAACAAACATATGGCCTCAATTGAAAATTGTTTAGAAGCCACTGATTTCTTCATGTTATCTAATTGTGCTTGAAAAATCTTGAATTTTTTATTCATCACACCTATTAGATTTTCCTCTTCCTCATATTTTTTGAGTGTTGTCATGTCATAATCATGGGGAAGTTTTACTCCTGATTGAGCTACGTTAAAGAAGTGCATCTCTTTATCCCTTTCTAATAGTTTCTCCATAACTTTCATGAAGAAAGGATTTTGGGTAGCTTCATCCACTCATTCTTCCGTTACTTCTTCATTTTGATGATCTTGATTTCCCCCATTATCCCCATGGTTTCCTCCATTGTTATCAAAATTATTTCTCTCATTGCGACCATTGGTATTTTTCGTTGTTGTTTCTATCATTAGCATCAATATTAGGATGATTATTAGCTTCATGAGCATTGTTAAGATCATCAAACCCCATTATATGTGCCATTGCTTCTTGCTTTGTTTCCTCTTCTATTTTAAAAGGTTGTTATGAGGACGAAATTATTTCACTAGGATAAGGTACCTCCTGTCTAAGGTAAGTCTCATCTTCTTGTAAAGTTTCTTTGATGCAATGGGATCTAGTGAAGACTGACATTAACATGAATTTGATGTTTTAAACTTATACCTTTATACCAACACCCTTTTTCTTTATCATTTTGGTCCTTACGTGAGTGATTTAAAAGTGTAATTTTTTTAATCTTGATGGATATTTTCTATTTGCAACCATGAACTTTCAACCACAACACTCACAAAAATGAAACTTGATTTTACCCTCAAATTGAGAACATAAAGTGTATGTTCACGACTGTTTGCACAAGTCTCTTCACCATAAAAATTCTTCTAAGGAAGCTACCTAAAGTCAAATTGGCTTTTAAAACATGGCTCTACAAGGTAGGTATTGCTAAATTAATTGTGTATTTAGTTTGGGTTCCAAAACAAAAAAAATCAAATGAGTGAAAACAAGCAGTACGTAGTCACGCAAGCATGATTGAGGCGTATAGCCCTACGAGTCCAGGCATTTGATATTTTTTCCCTCTAAGTTTTTCAAATTAACCAAGGTTTTTTTTTAAAGTGGGTGGAATAGGTTGGATTAACCTTGTTCCCACTTTGGGTTGCCCCTCTCACTACCCTCGTTAAGGCACATTCTCAGGAGGTAGGCTCACTAAAGCTCTAGCAAGTTTATGAAAACAAGAAATTAAAAATGAGAAACAAGTCTAGGAGTTTGATTACCCTAAGAAGGGTAAGAGCATATCCCTTTTGTTTTCACCTCACAAACACAATTAATTGTTGGAATTAATGGGAAGTGTGCACTGAGAGGGGAGGGGTGAATCAGTACCTCTAAAAATTTTCTACCCTTTAATCAATTAACCTTTGTAATCAATTGTATATCCATTCAATTTGTTCTATACTATCTTGATGTGATTTATATCAATTCATAACATTAACATACATGTGAAAATTCATAGAAACATTCATGAAAGTAATTGACACATAACACAAGATATGATATCGCAGAAAACTCCTGTTAGGAAGTAAAAATTGCGGTGGGGATGGCACCCACAAAATCTTCACTATCTGCATATTCAAAGGGGCCAGTTAAGGCTTACAATTTGATCACTTCTGATGATCTACTCGGTTAAGAGTATCTATGGAGACCTGTTAAAGTCTACTCATTTAAGAGCTTTAGCAACACTGTTAAGTGTGCACTCGATTATGAGATTTGTAGTTGGACTGTTAAATCCACCTTCCTTGAAAGGATTTTTATACTTTGCTCTACTTGTTAGAATGATAGAAAATTACAAATTAACCTGGTAAATGCAATCTCCTATTGCTGATACAAATCCTTTTAAGTTTACATGAATGAGACTAACACCTAATGTGATTGAGTAATACCTTTGATTCTCGGTAGCCTCTGTTCTTGGTTCTTGCTAACCAAATTCACCTTTTGGTGTTCTGGTTCTTGAAACTTTCAATTTGATCCATTTATGTGCTCTTAGGCTTCATTCATCCTCTCCTCTATATTCACATCCTTCTTAATGAATGATTTCATAATCTATTTATAAGATGGATTTACATCATCAAGTTTCACGAAAAACAATGTTAACTCTAAGATCAGGTTTACAACTTGTACCTTGATCTCCTAGTATATGTGTTTTAAATCAGTTAGATTGATTAAAGCACTTACATTCATGTTTCTTGTCCCTAAATAAATATATTTAAAAAAAAATCAAGATCCTATAAATAGAATAAGACTACTTTATCTGACGTGGAAGTCAGATCCACTTTTTGCGGGCTGCAACTGATTCTTGGTTCCTGACGGTCGGTTACGCTTCTGAAATTAGTTAACTATCTTTCAGTTTTGTTCTGTCAGTTTCTCTTTAACTGTCTCTTTGGTTTGCACTTTATCCTACACATCGGGTTCCTCTGCTGGGTTCCTCTTTATCTTTCTGTTTTGCAATTTCGGTGTACACACAAAGTTGTGTCATCAGTTCTCTTTGTACTTAGTCATTTCGGTGATCTCTTTGTATCTGATTTTCGGTTTAAACTTACCAAAAATGTTTTTTGCATACTAATGGAAAATTAATGTCATCAATCTCCCCCTATGACATTAGTATCAAAAAATGATATGTGCAAAATACTAACAAAATGTTAAGTATATACATCATATATAATCCTTAGTCATTTAATGACTCTCCCTATGTATATGCCGGTATATCTGTACATATGATATGTTTCCTTCTATGAATACATATACATTTCATTTTCTATCTAAATATATATCATTTTCCCATATGAATATACATATACATATCATTTTCCCCCTTTTTTGATATTAAGGGCAAAGGTCTATACCTTAGAGCTTATAAAAATGTGGGAGTGTGAAGAATTCATGTCTTCCATCATTTTCTCCCATTGTTCTTTTAAGTTCTCCAAAGCCATGTGCTCGAGTGTGATCTTGGAGTGCATGTCATAGATGCTGTCTGCTACAGACATCTTGGGAGTTGTTATCAGTTGCTGTGCTAAACTGATGTGCTATTGGAACAGTGTTAGATTCAATAGAAGTTGAGCTTGGAGCTTGGTGACTTCTTCCCTAAAGTGTGTCTCTGCTTCCCATTGTTCCTGCCTTAACCTTTTGATCTCAATGATCTTCTCATAATGCAACTTAATTGCATTGTCTCCATTGGTGGTTAAGCTATTAACATTGTTACCTAGATCCGTGTCTAACTTTGCTATGTTGTCACTATTCTCTTTAGTGAACTTGTCTAATATGCTCAGTTGTTGAATTAAGGTTATAGCTTTAGTTATAATTGGATGTAATTCAGAAATGAATTTCGATAGCTTTACCTTACTAACTGCCACTTCTTGGCTGATGTTCTCAATGAGCTTCTACTGGTACCTCTGCTCTGCTCTCTCCTCAATTGCCTTCTCTGTATCAATATTTTGAGTTGTTATTGCTTTGGTGAGAGTGGCTAATTGATCAAGAATTGTCTTGTTATGATCAATATAAACATCGGGTACAATCTGATGCGAGATGTCCCTCATTGTTTCCAGTACCATTGAGTCTCAGTGCTATTTCTTTACCTTCTCCTGTAATGCCTTCCTTTGGCATATTTCACCGTATTCTTGTAATGCTTCAAAATCAAGTGTAGTTGGGTCACATTTTGGTATTTCAATAATTTCATCCAAGGTGACTTCCAACTTATTCTTCTTTGATTTATTCTTCTTCTTTTGTGAATCACTTGAATGTAGCACCATTGCCAATTTCTCAGCTTTCTCAGTTATGCTTGATGAAGTTACCTGTTGTGCTTCTTTTTGTTGCCGAGTGTCAGTTTCAGCTTGTCGGGTGTCTATAGACATCTCCACATTCACCTTCACATTGTTGATAGCACCTTTGTCAGTTTCCTCAGGAGTGCCATCTTTAGGTTTATCTCCTTCATCGATGTCCTTAGCTTCATCATTCTTCTCTGTTGTGCCTGCATCTTGTTGTTTTGAATATCCTCCTGTAACCTTATCAGTATTGGTTACTGTTTGAGTGGCTCCAATGTCTTTTTGATCATCGGTGTTGTCTTTCTTTTCCTCTTCCCCTGCATCATCGGGAGTGTCTTTTTCAGGTGACTTGTTTGATTCTTGTAGAATATTGATAGCTTGTATCAATATTGGCATTTTGCCTAGAATTTTTACTTGTGCAGTATCAACTGTTGTGTCCTACTCATCAGTTGTGTCCTTTGCAACAGTGACATCTTCATCTTTATCAACTTCCTCTACTGGGTCATCGATAATGTTAATGATATTGATGTCCACAATGTTGTCATTTGTGGTGTCTGGCCATGACTCATTTGCAACATCTATATTTCTATTTCTAGTTGTATCATCTTCTTCCTTGTCTAACTCAACAGATGTGTCATCTTTTGTATCTTTTATTAAGACCTATTCTTGAGTTTCCTTTTCAACATCTTTCTATTGTAGGTCTTTGTCGGGGCTTTCTTCTTCAGTAGGTCTGTTTAGAATCTTACACCATTTCTTATGGCTATCTTGTTCAATCTCTATAAGCTTTCCTTCAAGAAATTTATAGGCTCTCAACTTCAGTGAGAACTCCTTTTTGTGTTTCTCCATCATCTCATCTATTTCTACCTTCTTGGATTCACGAGGCATGAGAGTAACAAGTACTCTCTCTCTTATTTCCTTTTCATTCTTCAAAGCAAATGTCGATCTAGAGTATAGTCTGTCTAATAGTTCCCTTGGTACATTATTGCCTTCAAACTGAATCGGTACATATTTAAATTTGTACATTTTTCTATGATGGCATCTTCAACTTTGTTCTGATCTTCTGGATCTAGTTTCATCCATCTTATTATCTTAGAATCTATAATAGATCCTGAATTTGCAATAGATTTACAAATGTCATCAATAGATTCTAGAGCTTTTACCTTCACATTTTCTGCCTCTATAGCTTCATCTTTCTTGGTGTCTTCAATATCTTCTCAGGTTTTGATGAGCTTCCTTCCTCTTTTGTTTTGCCCTCTCTTCGGTGTGGTAGCTTTCCTCTTGTATGTTTTGACCTTTCCTTTCTTCAAAGGTGAAGGAGTTAAATCCTTAGATGTTTGGCTTCTTGTTCTAGAAGCAGTTGTGGTCCTTGGATTTTTAGTTGGTGGAGGAGGTGGTGAATCTGACTTTGTAGCCTTAGAGTCATCCTTTTCTTCAACTTCACCGACAGGTAGCTGTCCTTCAGTTTCTTCCTCCTTTTCAGTTTCCTCTTCCTGCTCGGTTTCTTCCTCTATTGCCGACAATATCTTTTTGAGGTTCTTTACCATCTTGTCCTTATTTTTGACAATTTCCTTAACAACCAAGCCATATTTTATTCTAGTCTTGGCCTCCTCATATGTTCCAAACTTGGGTTGTTTCTTATCCAGTGGTTCATTTAACAAGGCATCAATTGCTTTAGATGCAAGATCAATGTTTATCTCATACTCCAATGGTTGTAGCTGTAACACCCCAAAATTGGCACCTACTAAACCTAATCAATTTTGGTGCATGTTCTTATCCTCGAAGTCCTATTGTATTAGGCAAATTCTTCTCCTAATTGACTTTAATTGACTGAGTTTCAAATGCAGAAAACCCAAATTTGCATAAATCTGACATTACATTTAATTCCTAATTTCTCAAATGATTATTAGCTAAAATCCATATGATTAATTGATTTAATCCTAGAGTCCTAAGTGCTTTTAATTAAATCAATTCCACCCCCTTTGGCTAATATACATAAAAGGAATTGAAAGGTTATTTAATTATTGAATGAATTATCCTCAAAAAG
>MU223182.1:4804159-4819725 GCA_018584345.1 Thuja plicata | reverse complement strand
TATATATATAGTTTTTAAACCAAAAAAATATTAAGTCAATTTTTTATTGATAACTCTTTTTTCATATAAATTATTTTTATTTATTGAAATAAAAAATTGAAGGAGATCTTATTTTTTATTTTTTTATTGTTTACTAATTTTTTACATACTTTGAATAAGTATCTTCAATTTTCACAATAAATCTATTTTAATTAGAAAAATAAAAGTTATATGTAATTATAAAATTAACATATTAATATTATTTATTTGGAAAGCATTCTATGTCATATTTCTTTTTTTTTAAACAAAATTGGGCTAGCCACTAAATATATTTATTAATAAAAACTGGTTCAAGAGCTCATCTAGGAAAGAACCAGCAAGAAAACCCAGAATCCTTGCTCAAATACAATAATTACAATCAAGGACAGATTCACCACCCAGATGCATTGATCCTTGTTTTCATAATGTGGCTACAAAAGTTGCATAATACCATAATAAGACCTACTGGCCGGTGCTGCTCATCGGTACTGTTAGTGGGTTAGACCTGCTAGTCGATACCACATGTCGGTTGTGTCGATCGGTCTGTCGGTGATAGATAGCCCTGTTAGTCAGGTTTTTTGGTTGGTGTCAGTTCTGGTTGTCGTGGGTGTCAAATCTAGTCATCGCTGGTGTCGGTTCTAGCGTCATCGGTGTCGGGACCGGTCGTCATCGGGGAACATTAGCACCGATATGGATACCTCAAGTCATGGTGCCCGTCCCATAAACAACCCAAAAAGATACCTCATCGATGTTGGGACCTATCATCATCGGGGAACATTAGCACCAATATGGATACCTCAAGTCATGGTACCTGTCCCATGTGATCACTCCACATTCAAAGAATTTGCAACTCATAAATTGACAAAAATATGCCCAGAATCCAAAAATGGATTTACAAAAAGATGTTAGCCGAATATATGTCAAAAATGATTTAAAATATCTCTTTTACAACCCACCTGTACGTCATTAATCCTCCATGGTAGCTGGATCTTCTTGCTGGAAAACCACAGTAGTCAGCCAAGCGTGATCCATATTAGGAATTTTGGTAACCCAGCTGTCGAGCTCCTCCTCTTGCTGAGCATGAAGGGTACCCTACAAAAAAAACCCACATTTGGGTGTGTGCCCAAAACATAGGGAAAATTAAGGTCTGGGACATGATTTGGGGGCGCAATATATTCTAGGTTGGAAACTTGGGCCATCGTCTGATTAAGGGTCCATAATGAAACATTTGGAGACTCAAGGATGTCAAGCATGACATAGACAATATGTTTAATATTTTCTTCAGTTTCTTTTCCCATGGCCCTGATTACAGTCGGCAAAGTGTTCTTCACAAGCTGGAAGCTCTATTTTTATAGGGCTTTCTTAATGCTATCATATGTAGTCATACATTCATGATTAGAGAGTAGTTGAAAATGGGAAAACAATTCACCGACGAGGGAAGGTCCAAACCATAAGTTGTATTTATGGATTGCTAACATTAGCCGATTACCTCTAATGTATTTTTGAAGAATAACCTTATTTGCAATCAGAAGCAAGAGGTCTACAGACTGGAGTAGGTCCATTGCATTTGATAAGAAAATTGAAACAACTTGAGATGGAAAGGTAACCTGTTTTGCTGTTGGTGTAAGTATGTGTTCTGTAATTACCCGACGGATGGCTCTGCAGATCCCTGGTGTGTGGCATATGAACATTTCTTCCATCTGGTAGTCATCAATTCGAGCAAGGAGGTATGTCTTTGATTCATTTGGGAGAAGAAAGACTCTGTAATTCTGTGGTAGCAGGTCTTCATGTAAAATCCCACAGGAAGCACATCTCGAGAGTTTGCCATTGGGGGTTTCCATCCTAGCGGTTGAAGTTGGGTTCTGCTAGAAGTCGGTAGCTGCTCTATTTTTCCAGTGAGATTATTGTGCTCTGTTTAGCATAAATAGTTTGAAGTCACCAACATTAAGCATTAATGGAGACTTAGTGAGCCACATTTCATGTCAGCATTCGCATAGTGCGAGATCTTTCAGCGAATCTAGAGGTAATTTTGATGTGCTTCAATTAAATGATCTTTAAGATCTCAAGGATTGAAGGTACTGTCTAGATCCATTGGTGGTGTTCCACGTGTCCAACGTGCACATGTGAAGCCAACAAAAGAGTTAGAATTTAAAAATGCCATGTGATTTTTTGATTGCCCGTATTTGAACTTTATGTCACGCAAACTCAATCTGTGGTCTGGGATAGCTTTCCTAAATCTCATATGTTGTTGCCGTGTGAATCTATCATTGCTGAGCATTTTTGCTAACTTCACTGTCCTTTTATTTATGCACCATGAGTTGGCATGACAATGTCATTTAAAATGAGCTTGTGCAATTTGATTTTGCTGCTGATGAAATCCCGAGGAAATGTGTCTTCAAATTCAAACCCATCACATCCCAAGTTAGAGAGGTAGTTTGAAACCTTGTTCCCTTCTCGCAGGGTATGGGAGATGAAAGTGGTTGGGAAAGAATCTAGGAGTGTCCAATTTTGTTGGAGAATGTATCTTAGTTTCCAGTTATGAATCTCTCATTTAATGCACACATTAATGATAACCATAGAGTCACCTTCAATATGAATGTTTTCAAATCCTCCTTTTTTTGCCAGTATCAATCCATGGAATAAAGCTTGTGCTTATGTAGTATTGTTAGTTCCTATAGGCAGTGGGGATGCCATGATGGCCAGCACATCACCTTTGTGATCTCTAATGCACATACCAATCCCTGACTGGCCCGGATTGCCTCTTGATGTGCTGTCAAAGTTGATTTTGATAGTTTTTGGCTGAGGGGAATCCAATGAGTGGATTCACGACATGATGTTTGGCTGGCCTGCTCATGGTGACCCCATCCCATTGGTACATGAATTCCTTTCCATACCTGGATGACTGAGCTGTCCCAACTTGTTAGAACTGGATTGCATTTGATCCTACTATGGCTTGCATTTACTACTTCATATATGGAGTTAGCTATGCCAGTCTGGACATATTCTAGTGAGGAAGAATTCTGTCAGAATATTCTCTTATTTCTTTCCCACCACAGAGACCAAACAACTATGGCTGGAATACACTTCCAAAGACTAGAAAAGAGCGAGTTTGCATAGAGCACTAGCCATGCTTGGAAGAGGTCCCATAATGTAATGGGAAGGGGGGGAGAGTAATTCAATTTTCCAAGAACATATGTCCAGCACTTTTGTGCAAAATGACATTTTAATAAGAGATGGTCCACATCTTCTAGTTCAAGATCACAAAGCAATCATTTGAATGGTTGAGAGATGTGGAGTTTGTTTAACTGATCACTAGTGAGTGCTCTCTTTCTTAAAGCTATCCAAGAAAAACAACTGGCTTTAGGGAGTTACCTGGTTCCAGCAAAATGTAAATGCTTGATGCGAAACTTTGTTAGTTTTCTGTTGCTGGATAATTCTGTAACCATCTTTGATGCTGAATGACCCATCCTTTGCTGGAGCCCACAGAAGTCTGTCCTCTTTATTTGAGAGGATAACCACCTTACCTTGGAAAACTTGATTCATTCTATCTTTATCCTATGGAGAGATGGGCAGCTCAACCGGGTCTTTCCAAATAACTTTATTGGAAAATAGGCATACTGTAGATATATAGTCAACTAGATACATTCCCCAATGTGCTTCATAATTTAGTGCCAAGTCATCTTGATGTCCTGTTTGAAGTAAGGGAGGTGAACCATTCCAGGAATCTCTCCAAAATTTAACTTTTTGCCCATTGTTTACCTCCCATGTAATATATTTAGTAACAATGTCTCTCGAGGCTATCATGAAATCCCAAATGGCAGATCCTTTAGGAGGGTCCCTGATAGTGAAGATTCTGGAGGGGCAAACATTGTCTAGATATTTCTGCTGCATAATTTGGCACCACTTGTTTTCTATTTTTTGGTACATTTTCCAAACTAGTTTTCCCCCAAAGGCTTTGTTATAATTTGATAGATCATGTACGCCTGCCCCTCCCAGGGCTTTCACCTGTGCCATTTCTTGCAAGGAGATAAGTGGAATTTTCTTTTCTCCATTAATATTTCCTGTCCAAAGAAAGTGGCAAATTAGCTTTTGGATTGTCTGAATCACTGAAGGGGGAGCTTTCAATACTGAAAGGTAGTAATTAGGGATAGTAGCCAGCACTATTTTGATTAGAAGTATTTTCCTTGCTAGTGATAGCCATTTCATTTTCCAAGCCACTTTTCTGGACTTAATTCTGTCAATGATTGGAGACTAGTGTGTACACTTGTTTGCACCCATGAAGAAAGGAATGCCAAGGTATATGGATGGTAGGAAGTCAATTGTAAAGCCTAGAAGATTTGCAATTCTGTTTGAGATAATCTGATTGGTGTTGAAAAAATATATTTTGGATTTTTGGGCATTTATGACTTGTCTAGAAGCTACAGAATACATATCCATGGTCTGTTTGATTTGTTTTGCCTATCTAATATTCGAGGCTCCAAATAGCAGAGTGTCATCCATAAATAGAGAATGAGTGACTGATATTTCTGAATCCCCTATTTTTGAACCTATCCAAAGGCCAAGAACTTGTTGAGCATTAATGTATATGCTAAGAGCTTCAGCCATTAAAATGAAAAGGACCGGGGATAAAGGGTCACCTTGTCTAATTCCTTGCATGGATGGAAAGTAACGGGCCGGGACCCCATTGATTAGCATTGAGAACCTTGCCCCTGATATATAGGATTTAATCCATTTACACCAACTATCCGCAAAGCCAAATTTTTTTAGTACATTAATAAGGAAACTCCAATTGACTTTGTCATATGCTTTCATCATATCTAGTTTAATGACAAAATTTGATGATTTGCTTGTATTAATTGAGTGAAAAACCTCGTGTACAACCATTGCACCCTCTGTAGTGTCTTTTCCTGGGATAAATCCCCCTTGTTCAAGAGAAACTAGTTTTGGGATCAGTTGTTGTAATCTCAAGTATATCGCCTTTGTGATGATTTTATACATTGTGTTGCAGAGCGAAATTGGTTTGAAGTCTGAAAAAGATTTGGGAACTTTGATCTTGGGGATAATCGCAATATTTGTATTGTTAAAATATTTTAGCATACGTCTACTTTTCCTTGCTTCTTCAATCACTCTGAGAAGTTCCCATCCGATCAAGTCCCAGAATACTTGGTAGAAAAGGGCTGTGAATCCATCAGGCCCTGGAGACTTGTCCAAGGGCAAAGAAAATACAACTTTTTTCATTTCTGTCATAGTGAAAGGTGCCATAAGATCTGCATTATCAGCTGCTGTAATGATTGGAGGAATACCTTGCATAATTTCTTGGAGTTGCTGATCTGCAGGTTCTTGTGGGTAGGGTGATGTGAATAAGTTTTCAAAGAAGTTGACCCCTTCCTGCTGAATGCCTTCAACATCCGATACTGCTATTCCATTGCCTGCTTTATTAATGGATAATATGCGATTTTTATCTCTTTTATGTTGTGCAGAAGCATGGAAGTATTGTGTATTTTTGTCACCCTCTTTTAGCCATAATTCTCAAGATTTTTGACGCTAGTAGACCTCTTCTCTTTTGCATAATTCTTCCCATTCTTGTTGGAGTTGTTTCTGCTTCTCAAAATTGTCCTTGTCCATACCTTGTTTGAATGTTGTCTCAAGAATATCAGCCAGCTATTGCTGGACCTTTTCTTTTTCTTTGAAAATGTTTTTGAAAGTCAGCTCATTCCATTTTTCGATATGTTTCTTGACATACTTCAATTTGGTTGCAAACTGGTGCATTTTGGACCCTTCACACCAAGGTGCACTGATCCACCATTGATGAATAAGGGGTGAGAATTGTGGGTGACGGAGCCAAATTTTCTCAAATTTAAAGGCTGGCTGATGCTTGGTTCTCTGATCAGTTGTAGGAGCTTGGAAGTGGAGAGATATTGGAAAATGGTCTGAACCAGGAATGGCCAAAATTTTAGATTGGAAAGCAAAAGTTGAGAGATTCCATTCTTGTGATATTAAGAACCGGTCCAATCTTACCGCAATGTGTGAGAAGTGAGCTCTTCTGTTCGTCCATGTGAAGGATCCATTGTTTGGTTCTATAACCAACAAGTTATTGTCTTCAACAAACTGTGAAAAATCTTGGATTGTTTTCAATGGAGGGCTAATTCCTCCAATTTTTTCGGAGGCTTTGAGTATAGCGTTAAAATCACCTCCCATGATAATGTGTTGGTTCACTTGGGCTTGAATTTTGTGTGTTAAGTTCATCCATACTCTCTACTTATCAAGGGTTTCCATGGGGCCATATACATTAATCAAAATGAAGGCTAAGTCAAAAATTTTGATTGACAACATTTGAAAATGGTCATTTTATACTAAGAGCTTTCCTTGCACTGATTTGGGGTCCCATAATACTGCCAAGCCACCTGAGGCACCATTGCCTTGCATATGTATAGACTACCATTTAGTCCATTTTCTAATTGTTTTGTCGTAGCTGTCCTTTGAAAGTTTTGTTTCTTGCAATAAAATGATGTCATCCCTCAAAGAATCCAGCACATGCTTGATTCTACATCTTTTGTCAGAGGCTTTTATGCCACTGACGTTCCATGAGGCTATCTTCATTATTGACAAGGAGATCCCTTAGACCTCCTTGTCGCTCTTTTCGAAATGGAAAATTTTCCATCTAGGGTGGACTGAATTCCTGCAACTATTTCAACCTTGGTCTGTAATGACTTAGGTTTTCTCCCCCTCTTCCTTGGCGATGGGGTAACCTGTTCTTTTTGATATGGTGTTTGATCAATTGATAATGTAAGATTTGGATCATAACCACCTAATGGTATGTAAAGTTCTATGCACTGGGTTTTTTGAAAATCCTGAAAGGAGCTTTCCTCAAGGATGCATATAAATTCTTGGTCCATTTTTGCAGATTGGGGGAAGCTGGAAGACTTGTCTAAATTACTAGGCTGCAAGATTGGGTCTAAAACTGTAGATTGATCGAGGTCTTTGGTCTGAGAAGACATTTGAAGCATATTCCTTGCAAATGCATTGATATCATGGAATAGCATGAAATCCCCATATTGGTTCTGAATGATTTATGAGGAGTCTGCATTCTGAAATGCACACACTATATCTTTTGTCACTTCTGGGCTTTGGACTGTATTTGAGGCAGTCTGAATGATTTATGGGAACTCTTCAGAAAGTAAAAAATTCTCTAACTCTATTGGCTCTTATGGGCATTGTGCTTCGTTTGTGACTAGAGATATCTGCTTCGTATCTGCATCCCTTTGGAACTGGGAGGGGTACCTTGGCATACCACCTGTAGTTGTTTGATCTTCCTCAAATAAATCACCTTCAGAAAGGGCATATTCATGAATCATTTTAGAGGCTAAATCAGTAATCATGGAATCTGTGTATTTCCTGGCCTTAAGAGTGACTACAACATTTTCATTGAGGGCTTCCTGCAAATCCAAAATTTTAATGGGGGATTCTTTGTACATTAGATTGTAGACAATATTGTCTATG
This sequence comes from Thuja plicata, assembly GCA_018584345.1. Classification (NCBI taxonomy): domain Eukaryota; kingdom Viridiplantae; phylum Streptophyta; class Pinopsida; order Cupressales; family Cupressaceae; genus Thuja; species Thuja plicata. The sequence goes on along the minus strand of MU223182.1, from coordinate 4,812,207 downwards.
TTCTGGAAGTTTTGCTTGGGTTCTTCCCAACCGATGGCTTTATCCTTCCTCTCTTTGTCGTAGCACATGAAAATATATCTTAAAGCGAAGAAGAAGTATATAGACACTTTGTATGAGGGTATGTAAGTTTCTGAAGCATTTAAATTTGCAGGAAGCATATCTAGATCCTAAGAAAGTGTATCTGTGAGATTTAGATGTTCTAAAGCCCAGGCTTTGCAAGTTGTTGGCTTTGAACAGTGGTCTTCACAAACCCGGATGTCATGATGGTTACCCTTGTTACATTGAGATGTGAGGTGCCCGAGTTTGTCTTGCAATTGATATCAACTAGTTATTCTATGTCATATTAGGTGATATCAACTAGTTATTTTTTTTTGAGTGAAGTCCACTTATGTGGCTTGGAGGACAAAGTGTGTTACATGAAATGTTAAGAGAAATCTACATATATACATGTCAATAAAGTCAATAATGTCATCTATGATGAACTTAATTTTATTTTTTTGTATCCCACGATTGAGGCATGCAATTTTGCATAAAATTGTAAATTCATATTTGTTGTACAAATGTGACATATTTTTTGCACTTACATTTGAGTTTAAAATGAAGAAAAATGAGCAAAGCATGCACCTTTCACCTTATAGTTAGTAACCAATACTCTAGGACAAACTCTCAACATTTATGTGAAATTCTAATAAGATGCATAATCAAATCTATACTTGTTAGTAAAAGGTTTCCGACCCGTTTGTTTGCTGGAATTGACCTGGAATTAGAAAACAGGAATTAGTTTCCCTTCTCAAAATTGAATTCTCAATTCCAATTCCATGAGTCAATTCCAATTCTAGGTTAAAAGGTGGAATTGGAGAAATGCTCATTTTGTACCAAAATTGGAATTGGCCATACCAATTCACCAATTCCCATTTTCCAATTCCAGATCAATTCCAGCAAACAAACGGGCTCCGAGCAATAAAACTTGATACCATGATAAATGTACTTGAAAAAAAAGTGATCACCTCTTTTTTAACTTTCAATGTGGAACCTTCATTTATTGTGCAAAATTGAAAACTTTATAGCCATGAGGGGGAACTTTCCATTTTGCCCCTAATTTTAAATTTAAGAGAAATGGAAAGTTCTAGTCAAATACGAAAGCACGTGTGATTATTGGCTTTGAAACATGGTGAGATCTGACTCAATCCTGGTTTGTCAAATTCTTGGGACAGAAAGATAACATCCACGTACCTTCAGACAGGCATTTCTAAATTAAAGCTTTGTTTATTTATTAGTTTGGCAAGTGATTGGAATAAACATCCATAGTTCAAGGCTAACTACTGTGGTATTGCCCTTTCATTCCATAATTTAAATTAAAACTCAGTATACAATCACCTAATGCTACGGACTTAGCTGCAAAAGATGTGTCCATGTGGGATTCCTATTAATGTTTCTTTATAGTTTTCCCCAAATTTTCTCAAAATATATTTCTATACATGTGTTTTATACACAGGTGCTCTGCATTGGTCGGTCATATCTGAGCTTCGAATTCCCATGGGTTATACAAGCAACACGTCTGGGTCAAAAAGTCAACCTTATAGTTTTTTAAATGCCCGCTCATACAACAATGTGTTTATGGCTCAACAAGTGAGATTCTAGGAGTTGTCTAGGGCAAATGAATGCAAACCAACATTTAAATAATAATAATAATAATAAGATTATTTTAGACTAATGACTTGAGATTATAATTTTATATAAATATATTTATCTAAATTGATAAAGATAGTGAGGGTATTTAGTTTTGTCTTAGGATGTTAATTATAAATTGTATTTTATATTTTACTTTGACCTTCTATTATAAAATTTGTGATTGATACATTATGATAGATTGTAACCTATTTGTTGTCTATTTTAATTCAATTCTATAATTATAATAATGACTTTTTTCATGTGTGGTTTTAATTTTAGATATGTGAAAATGGCTTTCTATTATGACTTTGGTTTAAGTTTTATAAATCTATTTGTCTTTACAGTCTAAAAATGGAATGTCTACATATATTATTCAAGTTTTGTATGAAAGAAGTTCCATCTTAGTAATTTTTTTGGATCAACTAAATAATTTGAACAAGATCATTGATAATCAAGAAGTCATTGTGCAAGATGTCTAATCAAATGTTGATGTTGTTTCTACTTGGTTTTTTGATGTAATGTACTCTTTGATGAAACTCATCAGTGAATTAGAAATTTTCCTTTTTAACACAACACTTCAGTGTGCAGTTTTGAACATTTTATTCTCAAGTAATTGAACTCTCTAGTTGCAAATGATTTGGATTGGGCCCACAATTTTATCTGTTTTTGCAAGATTGGGGTCAAATGTACAAGTTGTATAGATCTAATCTAGTTTCAAATATATAAATATGGACTCAACCTAGGTCAATTAGCATAAAAGTTATACTTAAAATCTAGATCCTTGGAATATGTGAAGTCATGTGCTTCAATCAAGGATTCATTAATTAAAGAGGTTTATGCAAAAATATACGACTTGCACATTAATCATTAAGTATTGAACAAATGGGTAAAATTGAGTAGTTGATAGAATGAAGTGTGTCCTACTTTTGACTTGAATGGAATGCATGATTTCCTTTTTTTTTTTTTTTCAAATAAGTGCTTGGTAAACTTTTAAAAGTGACTGGTGATGCTGGCACGCCACACCCTCTAGCCCCATGTGAAATGCTTTTGACCCCAAGTTATGAACTGGTAAGGCCACAAAAGAAGTTTATGAAAAAACATACCATTTGCACATTAATCATTAAGTATTGAACAAATGGGTTTAATTGAGTAGTTGATGGAATGAAGCGTGTCCTACTTTTGACTTGAATGGAACACATAAATTACTTTTCTTTTTTAAATAAGTGCTTCATAAATGTTTTAAAAAGACTAGTGATGCTAGCACGACACACCCTTTAGCCCCATGTGAAATTATTTTGACCCAAAGTTTTGAATTGGTGAGGCCACAAACCGGGAACCTCATCCCCATTTAACAAAGTTGAGTCTCAAACCTGTCAGCACATTGGATTAGTGAAGGCACAAGCCTGTGATAACAATGATCCAACGTGGATTTGAACCTTGGCGGACACAACAACAACACCACCACTTAACTAACACCCTAAGTGACGAATCCCTCTAGTTTTAGTCTCTATTTCAAAAACTAACATTAATTTATGTCATGTTTTAATTTTTTTTTAATTATCTTATGTTCTAAATATTTGTTAGTGAAGTAAATGTATTTGCTAATAATTTTTAGTCTTTCATAAAAGACAACATGATCTATAAATAAAATATATTCACAACTAATTAAACATAGATTAATAACTTTAGTATCTATATACCACATTTTATAATTTTTTTGTCCCCCTGATCCCAAATGGGACAAATTGAACTTCGATGATTCTTCTGGGGAACTACGATCAGGCGGGTGGGGGTGGTATCATTCAAGACATGTGGGGAACCATGCTGGCAACATTCATAGTGAACTTAGGACCTCAAACTACCCATGTGGCAGAGGCATACACAGGTTACCATGGGGTAATGTTAGCAATTAATCATGGTTATCAAAAGCTCATTGTTGAGGGTGACGTGATGAATGTAATTATGACCTTGACTGACAAGTACAAGGTGGGATGGGGAAAAACACATATTTTTGAAAGCATTGCTAGCCACCTCACCATGTTGGAGGCATTTTGTTTCCAACATACTTTTCAGAAGGGTAACGACATCGTGGATAGGCTTGCGGTGGAAGGTAGATTCAAGAAAAATATCATTTTTTTGGAAGGCATGAATTCTCTCCCCGAGGTGGTTCGTGTGGAGATCGAAAGGGATATTGCCCACTTGGGCAATACTGAAGACATCACATAACTTTATGATGACAAGATATGTTGATTACTCTTCTCAGAGCTCATATTTTGGGTTCTAGCTTGTTCTCTGCATATTGTGGTTATCTAAGCCAAAAAGCTTTGTTTTTTATGTGATTTTCTTGGGGCTTGAGAAACCTAGAGGAGAGTTCCATCCAGGTTGAGCTGGAGGAAGGAAAGATGAAATGGAAGAAGAGAGAGGACAACTTGCAGGTGGCAACTAGGGAGGACATTGTCTCTGGTGATGCTACTTCTGCTCGGCCTCCTAAATACGCCTCCTTATCGTTAACTCATAGACAGTTTCCTTACGCAGTCAATATCAACAAAAGAAACTAAGCGCGTTGAAATACTTCCCCAAAATGGAAGCCATCTAGGCAGGCTTGTGACCACAAATTTGAATAGAAGGAAAAGTGAAAGGCGACACGTAATTTCCACGTGGGTTATCATTATCTGTGGATTGCTAAGAAAATAAATGATACTATATGAAGAAATATTGTTACATATCATTCCATAAAACATATGAAACTCCTTTCAAAAAATTAAAGCTAAATTTTTGAGCTAATTTCTCTTGATTTAAAAAAACTACTTACCCTAAGTAATATTTTCCATCATGTATAGCTGGGAGGGTCAAGTTATATTTGAAACATGATGAGATTTGGACTCTATCTTGGTTTGTCAAATCTTGGGACACAAAGATACCATCCACTAACCTTAGGACATGCATTTCTAATTTAAAGCTTTACTTATTTATTAGTTTGGCAAGTGATTGGAATAAACAGACCCGTTCTTCAAGGCTAACTACTTTTGTATTTCCCTTTCATTCTATAATTTAAATTAAAACACAGGGTAAACTTCACCAAATACTATGGACTTAGCTGCAAAAGATGCGTCCGTATGAGTTCGCTATTAATATTTTTAAATTTTTTTTCCCAAACTTACTAAGAACATTTTTTATTATACATTTATTTTACACACATGTGCGTTGCATCTACGTCGATTATATCAGAGCTTCAATTCTGATGGCCTATAAAAACAACACGTTTGGGAGACAAAGCCAACAACCCTTACATATTTTTTAATACTTGTCCATACAACAATGAATGGAATGCTGTAACAACTGATATTCTAGGAGTTATCTAGGGCAAATGAATGCAAACCAGCATTTAAATTATGAGATTATTTTAAAATTTGGTGAATTTAGATTGTAATATTATACGAAAATGCTTTTCTAAAATTGATAAATTTGGTTAGGGTATGAAAATGGTCTTTTATTATAACCTCAGACTTGTGCATTATTGTGTTTTATAAATCTATTCACTTCTATAATCTAAAAATGAAGTATCTATAGAAATTATTGAAGTTTTCTATAAAAGAAGTTTCTGTTAGGATTCAAAGAATTCATAAGCCAAGATCATCTACAACAAAATACCTATTACAAAGGCAAAGAAAGAAGACAAAACTCACATAGATCTGAAAGATGAAAATATTCATTCAGAAAGAGAAATGAGGGAATTATAAAATAATTGATAATTACAAAGTGATCAATCATATTAAAGGAGATCAAAACCCTAAGAAGGGTGGAAAAACCTAGGTTGCATGAATAATTAATAAAAGAATTAATTATTGCATGCCTAAAGTTTAGCTTAAGTGAACTAGAGACAAAAAGGTGACTTAATAATTAAATCAATAATGATTTAATTAATAAGTGAAAAGGTGACTTAATAATTAAATCAATAATAATTTAATTAATAAGTGAAAATACTTTTTTATTCTAACACCCCCTTAAGATAAACATAGGGAGAAGCTAAAAACCTAGAAAAAACTACTGAAAGTAGGAAATGAGTTCTGACAAAAAGGTCTGATTAGGTACTCAAGTACAAAAAATATCTGTAAAGAGGAGAAAATGGGAAAACCCAATGAGAAAAAACCCTCTCTGAAAAGAGATGAATTCTAGTGAAGGACTAAAGAAGCCTCCAAACGAGGGAAAGTCCTAGAAAATAGGAACAAAGATCAGGTAGAGAAGACAGTAATCTGCACGATTGCCCTAAAATGACACTACTCGAATCATGATGACAAAAAAGTTAAACATCGAAACTCAAAGATACAAATGACAAAAATACCAAAGTTTGAAGAGATGATAAAAAAAGAACATGTAGAACACCTCTGAAGCATGAAGCTCTACAAACACTATCAAAGAATTGATATAATCTCTATGAGTGCCCTCAAATGACACTACTCGAATCAGGATGGAAAACAAGGCAAACATCAAAAGTTGAAGATACAGATGGAAAAAACACAAAAGTCTGAAGTGATGATCAAAAGAAGAATATGTAGAACACCTCTAAAGCATGAAGCCGCAAACACTATCAAAGAACTATTGTAATTTATATGAGTTCCCTCAAATGACACTACTTGAATCAAGATGGAAAATAAGACAAACATCAAAACTCAAAGTGAATTGGATCTATCTCACCAAGCTAGTCTATGAATATCAAGATGTTGTGGGTACAGATGGGAAAAAACCCCAAGTTTGAAGTCTCCATAATAGGAATGAAATAAGAGTGTCCATATGGTAAATGATCCATCTCACCAAAATGCACAGGTACTAGCCACTACATCCACCTAGTATATAGGAACAAATACTGAATATATAAAGTAACTCCATCGAACCAAGGAAGCATATAGAACCAATAGGAAATACACCCTATAATGCTGACCAGGGAGAGGTATGACAAATACATTGAGTCAGAATACCAAGAAATACTGCATGATGAAGAACGTACAAGCACAAATAAAGTATGATGTTGAGGATGATCAGTCACTTGACACACATGAGGCTAATGTCGTGGAAGGAACACTCCCTTGAAAAAGGTATAGAAAACCCCCCATGACACTTTATAACATAGTGTGAGTATAATCAAACACAAAATGTGCAGGATCCCAAACATGCAAGATGGCACTTTATCTTAGTGCGTTTGCAAAAAAAAGAAATGCTATAGAAAAAGATGTATATAATATCTAGGAATGACTGAAAGCTATAGAATTATATGTAACTGCTAACAAGGAATCATTCCATGCACATAAAATGATCCCAGGCCCTGAAACATTTAAGAGATCCACCAGAATGCAAAAAATGAATAAAATATATCTAGAGAAGATTCTGGTAATGAGACCCATACAAGAAGAAGGATAATGGAACTAGATTTTTGACGACATGTGGAAGTCAAAAAATAGAGTCTGGAGGAGCAAGATATGGTGACTAGAGTGCAAAATAGAGCCTTGACTTTGATTGAAAAAAACCCTGCAAGAAGGAAAAATCAGAAAACCAAACCTAGAAAATTAGGTCAGGCTCGAAACCAGCTTTCTTACAATATCTTGTTTGGGAAAAAATGCCTCTGTTTGCTCAAGATATGAGCCAAAAACTGACAGGAGGTCAAAAATAGAAAGAAACCAAAGAATCTTTCCTAAATATAGCGGAACCCCACTAAAATGTCAATTTCCTCCAAGCTGGTGTGCCTCCACATTTTCGGCCAAATTTGGAAGAAATTTTTATTTTATTTTTTTGATGAAAAAAAACAATAAAAATAGAAATGATTTTTTTTAAAGAAAAAATAATTAAAATAACATATATATATATATATATATTTTAAGAAAAAAAAATTAAAAAAAGTGTGGGGCCAATGGCCTTAGGCTAGTGCGGTTCTCTTGGGGCCTACACGACTTTGTGGGGACTTGTGTATGCACCATAAAATGGTCGCCTAGACTTTGGGCCCCATTTATTATTTTATCATTTTATCAAATTTTTAAATCAATACTTTGGAACATTTTCAATTCAAATCAATTTCTTTGATCAAATTGTAATTAATTCAATTATTTCAATATTTCCTAAGGTTTGACCATTTTTATTTAATTAAAAGATTTAATCTCCCTTTTAATTAAATAAAATTTCTCTTATTTAATTAAAAGATTTAACCTCCCTTTTAATTAAATAAAATTCCTCTTATTTAATTAAATTCAATTTCCCACATTTAATTAAATAAAATTCTTCTAATTTATTTAGTTGAAAGAAAACCCCTCTTTTAATTAAATAAATAAAAATCCCCACTTAAAGCACTTTAATTGATGAAAAAGGAAATGAATTAAATTAAAAATTAA
>MU223182.1:4770861-4794960 GCA_018584345.1 Thuja plicata | reverse complement strand
CCTCTCCTTCTCATTTTCATATTAGGTTTTCATAGTATTGTTATGCTGCAGGTTTGGAGAGCAATTTTGGAGGAGAATTTGAGCACTCAAGCTCTCTTCTTGTTTTCTTTATTCTTGCATTCATGGCCCCTCATATAGATTAGAATCATGTTTATTTTCATAGATTACATTTGCATTCATATTTCCTTTCATAGACTAATATGCATTGTTATCATATAGAGTAGATTTCATTTTTATGCATTTGAATCTCTCGTTTCATGGTGTATTTGCAATAGACACAACTAGGTCAATCTAAGGGCCTTCATTTTACATTTTTACACATCCATGACTAGAGAGCTATGGATCGATATTTGAGGCCTCATTCTTGAGCAACCTTGAATGGAATGATTCATAGAAGTGTGACAACATTTATGCACACACCTTGCGGGTGTCATAAATATTTTTTTTTTTCGCATATGTCTTGATATCTGTGTCCAAAAAATGGGCATGTGTGATTTTTGTTTGCCCTAGATGGAAAATTTGTCCAAATTGGACATGCCATGTATGAAAATAAGGGTTTTTGGGTATTTTGAGCACATCCGTGAGGTCAGTTTGTGCTCAAAGTCCTCCAAAAAATTACTCCCCTCCAAATCCACACAAAAGGTCTAAAAACTTGAAACCCTCAAAGCTCCATAAAATATTAAAAAAATTAAGAACAGGTTGCTCTAGAAAGATTCTCATACTATGTTAGAATTCAAAGAATTCATAAGCCAAGATCACTTGTAGAAAAATACCCATCACAAAGACAAAGAATGGAGAAAAAAACTCACATAGATCTAAAAGATGAAAATATTCATCCAAAAAGAGAAATGCGGGAATTATAAAAGAATTGATAATTACAAAGTGATCAATCCTAATAAATGAGATCAAAACCCTAAGAAGGGTGGAGAAGCCTAGGTTGCATGGATAATTAATAAAAGAATTTATTATTGCATGCCTAAAGTTTAGCTTAAGTGAACTAGAGAGAAAAAAATATGACTTAATAATTAAACCAATAATGATTTAATTAATAAGTGAAAATGTGACTTAATAATTAAAATCAATAAATATATAATTAATAAGTGAAAATTCCTTTTTTTCTTTGGCCACTGAGATTTTGTTGAAGCCACCGAATCCCCTTCCCTTCTAGGCCTAGGTTTGGGATAAACGGCTAACTCCTAAAATAAACATTTTTAATGGCTGGTTATGCAGAATAAGATTCTTACTATTGATAATCTCTAAAAGAGAGATATGATTCTGCCTAACAGATGTTTTCTCTGTAAGAATCCTGAGGAATCGGTATTCCATATGGCTATTGACTGTCGATACTCTAGAGAAGTTTGGTGCCTCACCTTGCAATGCTCGAATATTTGCTCCAGGTTTTCCCGAATAATATGGAGAATTTTTTTATCCAGTGGAGAAATGGTGTGGTTCCTATGGATAGGTTGTTGTGGAAGGTCATTTCCCCTCATGTTATTTGGAAACTATGGCGTGAACACAATGACAGAGTGTTTAGAGACACTGCCCTGCCTCAGGTGGTGATTGTTGAAAAGATTAAGAGAAGCATCAAGGAGAATTGTAATGTCTTGAACGGATTTAAGCTGGATTTTAATGTTGGAGATACTTCTAGCACCAAAGCTAAATCCTCCTCCCAGTGGGAGAATGTCATATGGCTTTCCCCCCTCTAGGCTGGATCAAAGCCAATTTTGACAGTGCGACAGAGGGTAATCCAGGCCTTGCTGGTTGTGGAGGTATAATTTGGGATGCATTGGCCAACTGTCTTGCTACTATGGCATTCCCCATTGGTGTCTAGACCAACCACATGGTGGAGGCGATGGCTCTCCTTCAAACATTAAAAATTATTAATGAGGAAATTCCCTCGAACGTGTGGATTGAAGGTGATTCGTTGAATATATTAAATTGCATAAAAGGAATTACTAAGCCATCATGGTCTATCAAGGCTATTATTGATGAGGCTCACTTAATCATTAATTCTTTTAAGAATGTCATTATATCACATAACTTCAGGGAGGCAAATTGTACTACAGATGCATTGGCAAACATTGCTATTAAGGCTGAGGAGATCATGACCTGGCATGGTGGTAGTGATTTGAACATTGAGGTGAAGGCCAAGTTGGCGTTTGATTTGACTCACAACAAAAGAGAAGACTTGGAAAATCTCAAAAAGCTCTTATGAAAATACGCAAGTCATTAAATGAAGTTAAAAGGGTTACAGAAAGTCTTGTCTTTCCCGAGGTTGCTAAGTGTAGACACACGTATTCTTGCACTTTTAACAATTTGAATTTGGTTATTGTGCTCTATCTCTATTTTCTTTCCTCCATTGCTATTGAGAGTCTATTCTTGGAGGGTATCATGGGTGGTGGGCTTAACCGTAAGGAGCCAAAGAATTGTAAAAAATGGAAGAATTATATTGATGTCTTGGAAAAGCTCAACAAGGGTGGCCTCACTACCTACATGGAGCGCCTTCATGGTTCTAAAGATGCTGTCATGAAAGATTTTGTAGAGAGCTAGAAGGATGGTACTGTGGTTATTGGAGTTATGGCCGTTAAAATTACCGAAGACCTTATTGCTGAGGTGACTGGTTTGAATACCAAGGGATTGAAGTTTTATAGAGATAAGAAGATATCCCATAAGGCTATTCAACACTTCCCAAAGGACAAGGCAGAGGTTGAGAGTCTGGTGAAAGATTCTGGGGGATGTTATGATGTCGACTCCATCAAGGAGTTCTAGGCGAAGGTTCTTACTTCTATAATGGAGTATATTTACCTAGCTGGGAGGTATAAAAGGGTTCATTCTTACCATTTTGTGCTGCTATGTCATTTTAGACATAAGGTTAGGGTTTCATTTCCTTTCTATCTTTTATATTCTCTCCATCATAGTATAATTGACCACAAGAAAAAAGAGAGCAAGTCCATTCTGCATGAGGGCCTCATTCTTTTAATTGTTGAGCATGTTAAGAAAATTGTAGTTAGTATCCCTCTTATTCTCTCGCCTAAGGCCTCAGGTAAACAGATTTGGGTGGGGGAGGATAATGTAGAGCCGATTGTTAAAAAATTAAAATTTGAAAAAAATAAAGGTATGGATACGGACTCTGATGGCGAGAGTGCTGATGGTTATGTGGATACCAATTACATCCCCCACTCCTAGTCTGAAGATGAGAGTAAGGAGTTCCTGTCAGTTTCGGTGAGTGTTTCTGGCGATGAAGAGGACAAGTCTGTGTTTTACCATATCGCCAAGGAGAAAGGGATTGACCCTGAAGACATTGAGGGGGGTGTGGGTGGTCAGAAAGTTCCTATATTGGTCAACTATGCTAGCTCTGAAGATCATGATGTGCCCATTTCTTTGAAGCTTGAGGTGGTCATGGAGGTGCAGTTGGTGAGAAAGGAGGATGTTACCCCTGGTCTGGACACTTTTGAGAAGGGTAATGTCCCTTCTAATTCTAGGAATATTCCTTTTTCTAGAACGGTTGACATGCAAAAATGAAATGTGCACCTCCTTCAAGATGACATGGACGAAAAAATTGATCCCCCATTTGGAGTTCTCCAAACTGTGAAGGCGATGTCAATGTACTCGTTCTGCCTTATGAAATGGGTCTTCAAGGAAATAAAAAGTCTCCATCTTAGCTTCCATTCCCTCTCTGCTAGAGTTGATCTTATTTAGGGAAATATGGATTCTGGGTTGGCCGAGATTGATGGGAATAAGGACAAAGAGGAGGAGAATAATATGAAGAATCTGCGGGACATATTTGACATCCTGGAAAACACTCTGAAGAAGCACATGAAGGATAATAAAATTTTTATGGGTTATGCTATGGAGTGCTTTAACTCCATCAAATCAGAGTTGGATGTTGGTTCTCCTACCGTGAAGATTGAGGATGATAAAGATGAAAAGGAGGATGCTGGTCTGGGAAAGCACATGCGTTCTGCTAAAAAGAAGAAATCCAAGATAAGATCTTGGAACTCTCAGACTTCAATGCTGCTATCAAGAAGGTGTCTGAGGCTAAGAAGGAAGCAGAGGGCACTCTTCTGGAGTTTTCCTAGGTCCTTCTATTCCCCTGCTTTTTTGCTGGCTCATTTTTTGGTTTTCGGTTGCTGGGTGGTTTAGCTGGTTTCTGGTTTTTGTCTCTGGTTTTTTGTGTTGGTCCTGGGTTTTGCAGGCTGGGCTTCAATCCTATTTCAGTTTAGTGGTTTTAATGCCTATTTCTTTTTTGTAATGGTTGTAAGCGGTTTCGGGTCCCCATAAAACCTTAGTAAAATCACTTAGATAAACTTAATAATTTGAACAAGATCATAGATAGTAAGAAGTTGCCATGCAAGATGTCTAATCAATTGTTAAATATTTTGATGCTAATTCTAGTTTTTTTTTTAATATAATGATAAAGTAATATATACTTGTATGAAACTCAAACCATGTTTTGGTGGATTGCCAAAAGGGAATCATAATTTTCTCTTTTAAACACTATACTTAAGTGTGTAATTTTTGAACATTTCATGTTCAAGTAAGTAATTGAGCTCTCTAATTGCAAGAGATTTAGAATAGACCTATAATTTGTTTGATTTTACAATATTGGGGTCAAATATACAATTGCAAATTTAATCTAGGTTCAAAACTACAGTTATGGATTCAACATAGGCCAATGAATGAGAAATTTGAAGATAAAATCTAGATCCTTGCCATATTTGAAGTTATGTGTTTCAATCGAGGATTTGGTTAATTAAAGAAGTTAATGTAAAAACATACCACTCATACACAAATGGGTCCAATTGAGTAGTTGATAGTATGAAGGGGCATCCTACTTTTTATTTGAATGGAATGTGTGTGTGTGTGTGTGTATATATATATATATATATATATATATATATATAGAGAGAGAGAGAGAGAGAGAGAGAGAGAGAGAGAGAGAGAGAGAGAGAGAGAGAGAGAGAGAGAGAGGTTTGTGATATTTCTAATGTATATTCAATTTTTAATTTAAAAAATAAAAAAACAATTTATCTATATTTTAAATATTTGTTAATGTCTTCTAAATATTTGTTAGCAATTTGCCTTACACTTTACAGTATTTATTAATATGTACTATTCTATCATAAAAGACAACATGAACTAGAAATATAATCTATTCACAATTATTTAAATATAAATCAATAAATTTGGTATCTAATAACAACATTTTATAGTTTTATTTTGTTTTTTATATTTTATTTATTCTTACTTTTTAAATAATTTTTATTAATTTACTCATTCTTTTTTATTACATAATCCTTTCATATAATTATTATTGCTTATTAAAAGAAGAAGATTGGAAGGTGATCTTACTTTTTATTTTTTCATTGTTTACTTTTTTTCACATGCGTCCAATAACTATTTTCAATTTTAATAATAAACTTATTTTAATTAAAAAATATTAAAATAATTATTATAAAAGATTATTGTGTGAGCTTAAAACACCTCTCTGGCCTCCCTCTCTCTGTATTAGTAGGTGGTGCCTAACCCCCTCTTTCTCCCACACACCTCGAGAGGCGTCCCTCTCTAGTGAGGAGTTATTTGTGTGAGTTTAAGTCAATAATAAGAATAAAATCATTTAATCATAATAAAGTAGGAGTTATATAGAAAAAGTATTTTGAAATAAAAAGAACTCCATAAAGTAAAGATAATAAGCATATATTATAATTTAAAGAATATGGTTACAATATCAATACACATCCTCTTTAGACTTTAATGACATTACCTAAATGATATTTTTTCAATTCAAAAGATATTTTAGTATTAAAATTTATATTTTAAAAGATATTTTATAAGTAATTTTCATTACAATAGCATATTACTTAAGGCAAGTTGAGGAAAGGATCCAACTTCTGCCCATATTCCAATGACAATTCCTTGATACATGTTAATTAAAGGTCCACTAAATTTTTTCACATGTACACAATAAAGTAGTTAAAAAAATATATTTTATTGGAGGAGTTGTAGAACTACTCGAGTCATTTGTACATAGGTAAAACTATTATTAGAGGAATATGTATTGGATAAATTATGCAAATTTTGTGATGGTCAAAACAAATAGAAATATGACCACTTTTAAATCTTTATGTTAGAAGCTTAAACATAATTATAATCTCTTTTTTCAAAATCCAATATACCAATTATAATTGAAATGTGAAATTAAAATCGATAACTAGTAATACCATTCCAAAATTAATAAAAAATTATGAATTATTTATATATATATATTAAATAATGTATTAAAAAATGAATAAAACTATTAAAATTATGAATTAATTTTATTAAGATATTTGTTCTTTCATTATTTATTCTTAAATAACATACTAATACTAAATTAAGCCCACAAAATTAATCAACTTTAACTATTTAATGAACATATACAATGCTGCCTTGTCAAACTGATTTTATGTGGCCACTAAAAATGTATCGCTACGTTTACACGCACGGAAGAATACATGGAAGTGTACCTGCAGATACCACGTCATAGGCAATATTCTAACGCAAATCATATCAACAAATCAAAAAAGGCATGTTGAAATACTTTCCCAAAAAGGAAGACATCCAGACAGGCTTGTATATTGTGACCACAAATTCCAATACTCTGCGTTGCTGTCGGAAGCGTAGAGATAGTTTGTAAGAAAAATACCAGCATGGAGATATCTGTGCAATTCATTATACACATAAAAAAACAAATGAATTGGCAAAGCGAAACCGTGTCTGCAAATAATGAAGATGAGATTGGAAATAATAGAAGCGGAAGGCGGCACGTAATTTCCACGTGGGTTATCGTTATCTGTGGGCTGCTAAGAAAATACAATTCTCCCTCCTTCATGCCTAAATGATTGAAGTTTATCAGTTAAATTCAATTCTAGTTTCAAACAGCTACTTTTCTGATCTCTCGGTTAGTTTATTTCGTAATGGTTGTACTTTTCAGAGCTACAGATTGTTGAATTAAAAAAAAAAAACTACTTTCCCTAAGTAGTTTTCAGAGCTACAGATTGTTGTATAACTCTCGATTTCTCTTGATTTAAAAAAGAAAAACTACTTTCCCTAAGTAAAATTTTCCATCCTGTACAGCTGGGAGGATAAGAAAATGGTAAGATCTAGTCAGATATGATACCACGTGTGATTTTTGGCCTGGAAACATTGTGAGATTTGGATTCATCCTGGTTTATCAAAATCTTAGGACAGAAAGATACCATCCACCTACTTTGGGACAATCATTTCTAAATTAAAGCATTGTTTAATTATTACTTTGACAAGTGATTGGAATACACATCCATTCTTGAGGCACAAGTTATTGCAATAAACATCCATTGTTCAAGGCTAACTGCTGTGGTATTGCCCTTTCATTCTACAATTTAAATTAATTAAGTTAGCCATTGAACCAAATATTGCGGACTTAACTGCAAAAGACGCGTCCATGTGTTGCTATTAACATTTCTTTATACCTTTTCAAATTTTTCTCAAACCATATTTCTATACATGTTTTATACACATGCGCTTTGTAAAAACACATATGCTTTGTGTCTGTCGGTTATATCGAAGCTTCAAATTCCCATGGCTTATAAAAACAACACTTTTGAGAGAAAAAACTAACAACAATGACTAGAATAGTATAACAACTTATATTATAGGAGTTGTCTAGGGCAAATGAATGCAAACCAATATTTAAATAATTAGATTTTTTTTAATATCAGGTGGCAAGAGCTATTGAAAGAGATTTTATTAAAATTAAATAGGAGAAGATATATCAAGTTCATATAAGATAATTATTTTGAGAAAGTCTCTCAACCAACTTTTTTAACAAATATATAGAGTTTTAATAAGACCTATATTCATTCCTCCTTTCCACTAAAAGATCAGTGAAATGTCAAAGATACACTAACTTGAACAATAGGTATCACTTCAGACATAAGAGAGGAAATGTAATAATAAATATTAGGAAGTGACCGATTGTATTTTTTTTTATTACGGTAAAAGCAAGTTTTGAAGGGACCTAAAACCCTTTAACAAAAAGAGATTACAAGATAAGCATTACACACCAATAAAGAAACTAAGACAAAACATGTCCAAAGACCAACAAGCTACCTATAAGATATATAGATAAAAAGGTAGCAAAACTTTAGCAAAGTGACAGAAATAGAGAACATGAAAGAAAAAAACTAGGAAAGAGGAACAATCACCCTAGGTTCATAAGAAACTCATAAGCTTCCACCTCAAGCTTGGAAATCTCCTGTGCGACCTTCTTAAGGTCTTTATGTTCCAGATAAGTAATCTTATCTGTCATCTTAAGGTTGTATTTGTTTAGAAGTGATGACAAACTGGGTATTGACTTGAAAGATACACACTTTCTTCTCATCCTTGGATAAAGGGAAACATGCTAAAACTTACACCAAGGAGACCAAGCATACCAACTATCATAAAATTTTTTTCCAAGAAAATTTAACAAAGAGATCTCAAATCATCTAAATTTTTTACATCCTTGGCACTAAACCACCAAAAAAGATACCACAAATTGGTAAAATCTATAAAGATAATTGGTAGAATTAATAATGACAAGATGTTGACATAGAGAGTACTCAGCTATAACATACCAAAAAATGTCAAATGATGAACCACCTTGGCTAATCAATGGAGTCATAAGAATTTTTTCAAATTCAAAATTTTAAATTTTAAAATGCATATGAACATGTGAAAATTGTGCTTAGGGGAAGGCACAAAAAATGATAAGAGACCGTTGGCAGATCCCACATAGACACAAAAGACTAAACTGATAAAATTAAGCCCAAGTGGACAACAAGGGTCACACACTCATTAGGCCAACCCCAAGTAGAATACTAACTAGAGAAAATACACTAATTGATAATAGGACACAATTGAAAAACCATAGAAATGACATAGTGGCATCCATCTAGGCCAATAAAATTTACTAACAAATGCCACGTAATATAGGACCAATAGATAAAAAATTGAAACCAAGAACAACACTAAGGATGGAATTAAACTATGAGATGATAATTCAGACCAATAACAAAAATCAGAAAAAAATGTGCCTTGAGATTAAGAAAGAGATTGAGAATGAATCTCATCACGAGAGAATTATTTGAGGCAATGATTCCATTTAACAAAATTATTAGCCAACCAATCAGGTCAGGTGTTTGCTTCCCTGTAACAATGAGGTATCTTAAAAGAGGCGGACAACTGCAATTTTTCCAATATTGAATTTAAATAGTAATTAAGATTCCAACAATCACAATTTTTGTTTTTTACTACATTATACACTATCATGGACTCTCCTTCAATCATAATTTATTTAAATTGAATTTTCAGAGCCATCTCGAGACCGAGGTTTAAGGCTTCCAATTCAACCTTGTTGTTTGAGCCATCTCCAACCTTATTATGAATTGCATCTTGGATGACTTCATTAGAATTTGTGATAACAACACCAAACCCAGATAGTCCAAGCTTCTCTTTAGAAGCCCCATCTTAATTAGTTTAAATTTTCCTTTGAGTGGGAGTTTCCAAACAGTTGTAGCTCTATTAATTTTCCTTGGAGAGAATATAATTGAACCCTATTTTGGTGGAAGTTTGAACATATTCTATTTCTTCATGATATTATCATCCCATGATTATAAAAGCCATTCAAACTATTAATGTTCTTGATTAGGTGGCTCATTGCGGTTTCAAAATTTGACCTCTCAATAGAAAGTAATCCTAATCTATTAAAGAAGATTATTTTTTTGAAGACACGTCAATATATTTTGAGACATATGAAGGGCTCATTTCCCAAATACATGTAAACAAGGAATACTTATAAAGAGAGGGCCAACTATGAAAGTGTGAGAGAAGTTTCTCGTGAAGAGAAGCAATCCAATTGAGTTGATATTGAAGCCACTTCCAACAATGTTGAGAAAACACACAATTTTCTAGGAGATGATCTACCGATTCTATCATTTATGCACACATTACACATAGAAAGACATTTGTTATCCCTAAATGATCTAGTATCCTACTTGTTATGATTTTTTCTTGAAGAGCTAACTAGGTGAAAATGCTTGGCTTTGGTAAGATTGTAGAATTCCAAAAAAGATGCCCTGACCTATCTGAGACATTAGGAACACCAATAATGCTAATTTCATCTTACGAATTGGAGAAGATGGTTTTTCTCTTTCAGATTTAATAAGTGTACACTTTCATTAAATCAATATAAATTGGTAGGTATACAATGGGGTTCCATTTGAGAATTTGGAAAGAACTTGAAGGACCCAAGAAAAAGTAAATTTTTACTTTTAAAACAATTTTTTTCCATAAAGTTGCTAGAATTATTTAGAATAATGAATTGAGATTATAATGTTATATAAATATTGTTATAATTGATAAAGATTGTTATGGTATTTATTTTTGTGTGATTTGAGGATGTTTATTATAAATTATATTGATATTTTAATTTGATCTTTTTTATATAATTTTTTGATTGAAATATTATGATAGTTTGTAATCTTACTTATTATCTATTTTGATTCAATACTGTAATTAATTTTCACATGTGTGACTTTAATCCTAGATATGTGAAAATGAACCTCTACTATGACTTTGGCTTACACACTATTAGCCTTTATAAACCTATTTTCCTATTTAAAAATGGAGTATTTGTAGATATCATTCAAGTTTTCTATGAAATAAGTTTCACCTAAGTAAAATCACTTGAATGAACCTAATAATTTGAACAATATCATAGATAGTCAAGAAGTCACCATGCAAGATATCTAATCAATTGTTAATGATGTTTTTCTTGATTCTAGTTAATTGTTAATTATGTTGTTTCCGATTCTAGTTATTTTTTGATGTAATGATGATGTAAGATATACTTGGATGAAATTCAAAACATGAGTTTATGGAATCCTAAAAGTGAATTAGAAATTTTTTCTTTCTAACACAACTCTCGAGTGTGTAATTTTTGAACATTTCCTGCTCAAGTTAGCAAATAATTTAGCTCTCTAGTTATAAGGAATTTAGATTGGGCCTATAATTTTATTTGGTTTTGCAAGATTGGAGTCAAATATACAATTGTAGATTTAGTCTAGGTTTGAAACTTTAACTATGGATTGAATAAATTAAAGAATTTTATATAAAAAGATAGCACTTGTACACTAATTATTCAATATCAAACAAATGTGTCCAATTAAATAGTTGATATTATGAAGGAGTGTCCTACTTTCGGGTTGAATGAAATGCATAAATTAATATTAAAAAAATACATTTCTATCAATTATAGCAAGCAAACATAAACAATATGCTAATATAATAGTTTGTGACATTTCTAATCAATATTAAAAAAAATACTTTCTATCAATTATAGCAAGGAAACATAAATAATATGCTAATATAATGGTTTGTGACATTTTTTTATTCATAATCAATTTGTAATTAAAAATTTATTTATCTCATGTTCTAAATTTCTTTAATTATCTTATGTTTTAAATATTTGTAAGTGAAATGTCTTACAATTTAAAGTATTTATTATTTTTTTGAAAGCTTAATCTAAGAGTTAAATGCTTATAAGATTTTATGTCATATTATGTGATAGCAATTAGCTGGTTTTTTCTAAGGAAGTTCACTTATGTGGCTTCTAGGAAAATGTGCGCCACATTAAATGTTAAGGGAAATATACATATACATGTCAAGAATGTCATCTATGATAAGCCTTTTTTTTGTATTCCAAGATTGAGGCATACTATTTTGCATAAATTTTTAAATCCATATTTATTTAAGTGTGACATTTCTCCACACTTGCATTTGAGTCTAGAATGAAGGGTATAGATAGTAACCATAATTGTAGATCAAAGTCTCACCATTGATGTTAGAATTTTAATAAATTGAATAGCCAAATTTAATCTTATTTGTCAAACTATAGTGTGGTAACAATAAGACTTGATATCCATGATAAATATACACCAAACAAAAAAACAATTACTTTTTTAAACTTTCAATTCAGCTAATATACACCAAACAAAAAAGTGATTACTTTTTTTCACTTTCAATTTAGGTATTTATAATCTCCTACAACATTAATTATCAAAAAAATAATATCCTATATTTGGATAGAACCCTACATGAACATTTTTCTTTATACATTTCCAACTTTACTTTATTTTACACACTAAAACACAATATGCATGTGTCCTTCAAACAAAATACATCATCTATGTTTCATATATTCAGATTTATTTTTTCATCCAAATGCTTGGCTTTTCACACTGTAAATCTCCAATTCACTTCTTCCAATAAAAGAGATATAGCTTTCATGAATGTTACTTAAAGAACACATCTAGATCTCATGTATCCAAGAGAGAATCCACACACATTAACAACAAGAATCTCATATAATATAAAGGTGTTTGTTGGTCAATTGCCACTATTTGAGCAACCACACTTTCCACTTGTGGTTTATACACAAGTCTAAAGCATATTTTTCACACAAAACTATTGAATTTATTAGAAGATTTGATTGCAGTATATCACTTAATGTGCCAAACATACCATTTTCTTAAAAAAACATGTCTTCCAAATGCATATTTATACATTAAAATTTTGCCACGATCAGAAAAGAAACTAATGCACCAATCATATAGCAGTGCATTTGACCATATGATATATCAATATATGAAAGAAAGACAACCACAACTATATATGCACCATCATACCTAATAATACATCATGTTAGCACTACCATCCTTCATGACATAGAGCTAGAAAGTAGAATTAAACACGATTCCTGAAATGCCATATTTGTTCCTATTATTCTCTAACTATTCAAGACTCATAAGTCATTCAAAGAAAACCCACTATATTCTCCCCTCTTACTTTCCACATTTTTTTCGTAGGTCATTCTTTTCTTCTTAACTCATAGGCAATTTTCTTAAGATAAGAAACTCATAGGCAATTTTCTATCAACGAAACAAACGACGCACGTTGAAATGGTTTCCTAGAATGGAAGTGATTTAGGCAGGCTTGTAAGCACAAATTTCAATGCTCTGAAAGAAGAAAACCAGTATGGAGATATCTGTGTAATTCATCATACTCATAAAGAAACAAAACTCGAGTTGCTAAAATTTAAAGAAAACATAGCTTAGTTACTCATACACACCATTGTTGCAAGAAGCCTATTCACGAATTGCCATAGTTTATCAGCTTTACATGAATGAGCTTAGCAAATGGCTTATTAGAGCTTTACATTAACTTGGCAGGCAAAACACAAATCTACAGAGATTCGTACAATTGAATCTAAAAACTAGGACTACATAACTGGCTGCTGCCTGTATTCCTGGTAATTGGCTAAGAAAAACAGGAGATGGACCACCGGTGATGATGGGGATTAGCTGAGTTCCCATTTTCTTGAAACTGCTCACGATCTTGTGCCACGTCGTGTCTTCCAGATTTACTACTGTATTTCTCCTCGCCAAGTAATCTCACAAAGCTTGTCGAAAGTTTTCCACTCGACCCACTGCATGATTTACTCCTCCTGTATTTCTCGTGGCTCTTGTGATTAACAAGAGCTTAATAAATGTAAGGAATAAGGCCTTCCATTGAACTTGAGAGATCAAACTAAACACAGATATTGTAAGAGAAAATGAATTGGAAAAGCGAAACTTTGTGTGCAAACAATGAAGAACGAGATTGGATATAAGGCTGTACAAATAAGGGCAGTTTGAGAGGGTTAGAAGGAAAAGTGAAAGGCGGCACGTAATTTTCAAGTGGAATATCGTTATCTGTGGGCTGCTAAGAAAATACAATTCTCCCTCCTTCATGCCTAAATGGTCAAAGTGTACCAGTTAAATTTAATTCTAGTTCCAAACGGCTACTTTTTCTGATCTCCGGGTTATTTAATTAGGTTTTGATTGTCGTTTTTAGCTAATTTAGATAGTGGCTTCAATTTTTGATTTGTCTGTTGCACACTGTTTAAAAATTATATAAACCCCCCCCTGAAAAGAATTGAACTCAACATTGTTGAATTAAGCTCTTGATTTCTCTTGATTAGAAAACACTGCTAACCCTAAGTAATATTTTCCTTTCTGTACAGCTGGGAAGGTAAGAAAATGGGAAGTTCTAGTCAGATACGAAACCACGTGTGATAATTGGCTTGGAAACATGGTGAGATCTGAGTCAATCATGGTTTATCAAAATCTTGGGACAGAAAGATACCATCCACGTACCTTCAGACAGGCATTCTTAAATTAAAGCTTTGTTTATTCATTAGTTTGACAAGTGTTTGCAAGAATATTGAACACCCATTTTTCAAGGCTCACTATGCGCTATAGCCCTTTCATTCTATTATATAAATTAAAACACGCTATGCACTTCACCAAATACTGCGGACTTAGCTGCAAAAGATGCGTCCATGTCGAATTCCTATTGATGCTTCTTTTTCTTTATATTTTTTCCCAAATTTTCTCAGAACATGTTTCTATACATGTGTTTTATGCACATGTGCTTTGCATCTGTCGGTTAAATCAGAGCTTCAAATTAGGATGGCTTAAAACATCACGTTTGGGACAAAAAGTTAACCACCTTGCAGATTTCGTAATACCTGCCCAAACAACAGTGACTGGATTGGTGTAACAACTGATATTCGAGGAGTTGTCTAGGGCAAATGAAAGCAAACCAGCATTTAAATAATGTATTGAGATTGTAATATTATATAATATGTTTTTTTACAAAAATGGTTAGGGTATTTAGTTTTTTTTTTTTTTGGTGATTTAAGGATGTTTGTTATAAATTATATTCTATATTTTAATTTGCCTTTCTAATATCAAATTTGCAATTGAGACATCACGATAGATTATAATCTGATCTATCATCTATTTTGATTCTATCATACAATTATAAAAGGAGTATCTCCATATATTAGTTAAATTTTTAGTGAAAGATGTTTCATCTTAGTCAAACCACTTGAATCAATTTTATAATTTGAGCAACATCATAGATAATCAAGATGTTACCATGCAAGATGTCTAATCAATAGTTAATGGTATAGATGCTGATTCTAGTTGATTCTTTGATGTAATAATGATGCAATGTACATTTGGATGAAATTCAAAACATGATTTCATTGACTACCAATAGTAAATTAGGATTTTTTATTTTTTTATTTTTGGTTGGTCAAATCGCTTTGGACTAGAACTTTGAACTAGTGAGGCCACAATGGGGGGCCCTATCCCAATATTAGCGATCTTCTCAACTTTGAAGCATTAACACCTCTCAAATTTGTCTCATTCTAAGCCACTGTTCTCCTTATTTCTCCATGTATTGTGCACACGCCTTATCCGTCCAATTAGCACAGACCACCCTTATGCCTCCTTTTCCAACATTAGAACCAAACCCTGGGAGTAAGGAAGCCCAACAGGGACTTCAAGCCCGTAGGACAAGGGACAGGTCCACACACATCCTATGTGGGTCTAGCAGGAGTTCGCAAGCACTCCAACCAAGCGAGAGTTTGGTCCAATAAGTCAACACGATCACCAATATCGTCCCCACTCAACATCTATTTGCACAACCACCAAGGTTGGTCCAACCAAGCATTAACACTTATGTTAAGCCAAGCGGGGATTTGAAGCTTGATTGCACTATTAACAATGCAACCAATCTACCACTACACCACAAGATGATCCCCAAGATTTTTTCTTTTTAACAGAACACTTGAGTGTAAAAATTTTAAACATTTCTTGCTCACATTAGCAAGTAATTGAGTTCTCTAGTTTCCAGTATGGATTGGGCAAATGATTTTATTTGATTTTGCAAGATTGGGATCAAATATACAATTTTAAATCAAATCTGGCTTCAAATAGACTGAATGTGGTAGTGGTATGATATTTAGACTGGCAGACAGTACAGAGACGCGACTATGAATGGGTTAAATGCAAGCGGGAAGGATATATTTTTCATTGCCTAATCTCCAAGGTGTTAATCATCATAGTTGAGAGTGAGTCTTGGTTTTGGTAAAGAGCTAGACCATGGACACCCCGATCAAGCTGAGTGCGGATGTTGAACAAGTAGCCTTTGACAATCCCATTGACGCCTCCAGACTGAAAGAGATTTGCATCTTTCACCACAGACTTGTTCTTCATGAAATAAGGAAGTTCCTAGGATTCAATTTGTTGAGCAAAAATCACAGATTTAGAGTGAAATCAGACATATTTGCTGGCTTCATGGCAAGCTTATTAGTGGCGGATGTAAGGAAAATCCTAGTAGAGAAAATATGCAGCCGACTGTTTGCTGAGGAGTATCTGGTTGGGATCCAATGGGAAATTATTAACATAGACGCTGATTTCACCACTTCTCTCCCCTGGGACTTAGCCACAGTCATGTCGGCTGGTGCCCCTTTTCCTGGTTTTGGGTACAGCCCACAGAGGAACATCTACGGTGGGTCTCCAAGGAGAAACTTCATTTTATGGGGCTGGGAATGGGAGGACCACCAAATTAGACGCCCTATGATGAAACATGCATAGATTTCCTCACAAAATTTCTACGCATTGAAGATGGTTTGGATGATCCTTATGGTGATGATTTGGATGAAGACCTTCATTGGTTATACCAGTATAAATATGATGAGAAATTGGATGGGCTCGGCAGCAAGGATTCCTCTGAAGAAGAGGAAGAAAATGAAGAGGAAGAGGATGAGGAGGAGGATGAAATGGAAGAGGAGGATGCAGATGATGTAGAGGAAGATGAGGATGTTGAGGAAGACATCCAGACTGAAGATGATGATGATGAGGAGCACGATGAAGGAAACGTGCAACATTCAGAGGACAATGAAGATTAAGAAAGTGCCAAGTCTGCAAGAAGCACCAAGAATAATTCCACCTCTGCCTCAAACTAGTGCTTTTTGCTAAGCTGATTTTAAGCTTAGTTTCTCTTGTCAGCTCCAGAGCCATGGTAGTTTTTTATATTTTTTGATTTACAATCTTTGGTTGGAAGTTCGTGGTTGTGAGCACATGTGGCTCAATTTTGGATTAAGACTTTTATCCTGACAATTTTACTGCATAAATGTTTTATATTATTGTATGCTCTTATATTTTATATTAATATATACACTTCTTGGCCTCAGCCTTTTATGGATTAAAAAAATGAATGGGAAATTCATAGATAAATTCTAGATCCTTGAGAGATGTGAGGTCATGTGCTTCAACCAAGGATTCACTTAATTATAGAAGTTTATGTAAAAAATATGTCACTCGTACACTAATCATTCAGTATTGAACAAATATATCCACTTGAAAAGTTTATTGTATAAAGGGTGTCCTACTTTTGACCTGAATGGAATGCATAAATCAATGTTTTACAAAAAATAATATTTATCTTAATTGTAACAAGAAAATAAAATAAAAAGAAAAGGTAATCTAATTAATAAACATATTCAATTACTAATAATTCCAATTAGTGAAATGGAGAGTGGGAGCATAATGGCTAGGGATTGTAAACACACAGAGGAAGGAGATTATTATAGAGATGAAGATGATGACCCATTTCTAGAATTTCTTCTCTGAGACTTCTCATTTTTCATCTCCTTTGTGGCCACTCTCACCCTTTGCTGTTGTGGTTGGGAAGGTTTTCTTTAGAGGTAATTCCAACGATGTCATAGGGGTATGGTAAGCATGAGGACATGTAGGGGCCTCAAGGGTTTGCTGAGGATCATTCTTGGTTTGTGAGATTTGAGTAGGAAACTCCCTTGCTGTTGCCCTCCATTGTGACTCTCTGAGGAGCCATGTTTGTCAGAGAATGGTGTAAAGGAGCTTAGGAGTTGGGTCATTATCACTTTCCTAAGTGCTATACCAGCTCTCAAAGGAATTCTAGGTGTTTATGGTGGAGGATTTTTTGCTACATCATATGTGTTGGCGATAGGGCTTAGTTGTCCTTCTATGGCTTTTTGTTCATTTTTTGTTGGGCCTAGTTTTTGTGGTCCTCAATGATTGTTGGGTTTTAGCATTCTATACTAGAGCTCCTCTGGTTTTTGTTTTGGAAAGGTGGAATTTGGTTCTTCTTCTTGTGATCATCATTTCTTTCCTCTTTTGTTTCATGTGCGAAACCGCTTCATTAAGGTTTTTTCCCTGCATGCTATTTTTACTCATGTTGGGGCTTTTGATGATGTGGGGTTTGGAAGTAGTTTGGTGATCATGGAGGCATTCCCTATGCCTTCTTCCTACTTGGCCTCCATTTGGGATTCATTTGGTATGGTGCCTAGCTCTAGGATTCTTATGGAGGGGAGGAGTGTTTTATGCTCCTTTCCTTTAGTTTTCTTGTATTGTGGACGGATATTGTGGTTCTACCATGATTATTTGTCTTGGTATTATCTTTTTTGTGGGGCTTTTGGATGTTAATGACGGTGTACCACACCCCACTTTAAGGCCCCTCTATGTTCTGTGAGAGCTTTGGCTTCATAATGTTTTGACGAGAAGAATTTTGTTTGCCCTTATTAGATCATGATTTTTTTATATTCTCGAGAGTAGAGTAACTTTGTTATGAAGGGTTTTGGCTTGGGCTGTGCTCCTCCAACCTTTTGGGGATTCCTCCCCTACTCTATTGGAAGGTTTCTTGAAGGTTAGTGTTGAGATTTTTCTCTTTGTTTCTAAGAGCTTGTGCTTTCAAAGAAGATTATCCCTCTTATGGCATGGCTTTAGAAAAGTTACATGTGGGTGGAGTGCTTGGATAGGTTATTTTGATGATCTCTTGCTTGATATAGGAGATGCATTTGATATGGCTCATGTTGTTTAGATTTAGATTTTGGTTGCTTTTCTCTTAGCTATTAAGTGTTTTGTATGGCTAGGCTTTCCTTTCCGCCCCTCTTTGTTTTGTGGTGGTTGTGGAGCCCATGTTTGGGGTTTAGATATAGTGAAGTTGTAGGAAGAAATGTGGAGGCAATCTATGATTTCTATTAGTGGTTTGGCTGTGATTTATAAGTTGGTGAAACTATTTTTATGGTTGACGATGGATTTATGCGTAGTTCTTTTCTTTTTAGTGGCTAGATGGATGCTATCAATTTTTAAGGGCCCATTCTGACCAAATTATGTGTTTGGTTGGGTATCTACCTAGATGGGATAGAGTTGGTTCCTTTTTTTGATTTTAGATTTGTGTTATGAGATCCTATCTATATGACTTATATGGAGGTGAATTCTAACCCTATAGAGGTGGGGATTCTATTTTTTTATTATGTCAAGGGATTGGCACATTTTTCTCTTGTTATTTTGTCTCTTGTTCCATATGGAGGTGGAGAAATCCTTTATTGAGGTGGGGATCTTCTTGTGGAGGGAGGATGATGATTATACTATGTGGTACTCTCTCAAATACTTCTACTTGGATGCTAGCTTGAAGCCTATTTGGTTTTTTGCTTTATATATCTTCTTCTCTACAACTCCTATTGAGGTGGGATCCTCTTCAATGAAGTTGGAGAGGATTTGTGCTGGTGAGGAGATGCTTTGGGAGTTACTTGTTAGAAACACTTGGATTGTTCTATTCTTCTTTACTATTCCTATTAAGATGGGATCCTCTTCTATTGAGGTGGAGAGGAGTTATGCAGGTGAGGAGTTGCTCAACTATTGTGAGTTCTTTTCTTTCTCTAGATTGTTAGACTTTGGATTTGTAGGCTTTAGGATCCTTAGGGAGTCTTGAAAGGCCTTGGGTGCCTTTTTGACACCAATTTTAGTGTTCTTCATGGTGAGAAATTGCCAAGCCTATCTTTGGTCTATTTTGTAGTGTTGTTTGATGTGTTTTGTTGTGCGAGCTGTACACTTTTGTTGTAAAAGAGATTAGGGCCCTTTCAAATTCCCTATATATTGTTTCTAAATTAATGGACTCTAGAATTTCTGGTAGTGGGTGCCTTAATAATTCTCACAAGGATCTGGGTGCCTTGTTGAAACCCATTTTAGTGTTATTGCTGGTGCAACATTGTCAAGTCTAGCTTTGGGCTGGTTTGTTATGTTCTATTCTATTGTGTTGAAAGCTTATCTTTTGTTGTTTTCAGGATTAGGTCCCTTTTAATACCTACTAACCTAATGAAAAAAAAAAAATAATTTGATGATATAATGATTCTTCATATAAATTTCATGCATTTTCAATTTCTAATTTAAAAAATAATGCATATTGTGTTTCAAATATTGGTTAATTATCTTATGTGCTAAATATTTTTTAGTGAAATGTTTCTTGCACTTTAGAGTATTTGTTAATAAGGACTAGATTCTCTCATAAAAGATAGGATGAGCTAGAAATAAAATATTCATAATTATTTAAACATACTTTAATAACATTGGTATCTACATTTAGGGAGGTCTTGGCGCAGTGACCGGTGGAGCTAGGGTTTCAGGAGTGAAAATGAGGTCTGAGGATTATGCAAAGGGAGGTGAGGACAATGATGCAGATGGTGAAGGCTATGATTGGCGGGCATCCCTGGCTGCGGTGGAAACTATGGAGGTTGCAGCGGCACGGGCGACCTCTGTTGTGTTTGGAGGGAGCTGTGTCTCCTCTTTCCTTGTGGGGGCCGACAGGCACTAAGCTATTGGCTCTCCTCCCTCTCTTCTTATGGGGTCTGTGTTATTAAAAGAAATTTCCTTTGATGGCTTTTTGCAATGGGGATATGGGAAGATCTTTCCCTATTCCATTTTTTTATTTTATTTTTGGAACAACTAACGTTGCTTTGAGAATGCGCACCCTCATTGTCCTTGGAGCTGTGGACTGTGGTGTGGGTAAACCCTCATAGATCTCTATTGAGGAGTTTGGGGAGGAGCAGATTTTTTTTAGGAGAGCAGGCTATGTGACGCCTTCCCTTTCCTCCATATGATATATTCTTTTTTCTTTCCGCCCTGCTCATGGAAGAGGGTTTATTTTGGCTGTGGAAGAGATGCCCAGATGTAGATTTATTGTATATTTTGGTTGGTGGCTTGCTCGTCTTGTGACAGACGAACAACTGAACCCTACTTGGGTTTTTTATCTCTTGCTCTGTTTCTTTGTGTTGTCTTTGGTCATGATTGGTTATCCCCTTTTGCTAGAAGCTTTATGTTGTAGGGATGAACCCCTTTTTGGATTTTTTCCTCTGCACTATACTCCTATCAAGGTGGAGTATAACCCTATTGAGGTGGGTGTCTTTTGTACGGCTCATTGGAGGTGGAGTCTTCCTACTGTTCAGTCCTCTTCTCCCTTGCTTCCTATTGAGGTGGAAGATTCTATAGAGGTGAAGGCTCAGCCTATCGAGGTGGTCTGTGGCTATTGGGAGGAGATTTCTAGTAGTGGTGTGTGGTTACCTCTTTCATGTAGCCACATGAAAGCTTTCTAGAAATGGATGGGGGTTATTTTTTTGCAGACTGAGAGGGTTATGCTGAAAAGCCAAATCAGTACTGGAGGTACCCTTTTTGTGGTGGAGGAGATCAGTTCTGTCTCTAACAAGGAGGAAGAGGGAAATTGTGTTTTCCCCTCTTTTTTCCTTGGCATTATTTGTTGTGTATGTTTGGTAGGTGCCTACAGATGGATGCTGAAGGTTTTCAAGAGCCCATGCTGGAGGCTGGCTATTTTTGGTTTGGGCTTAAGGCTAGTTTT
The DNA here is from genome assembly GCA_018584345.1 of Thuja plicata. Lineage (NCBI taxonomy): Eukaryota > Viridiplantae > Streptophyta > Pinopsida > Cupressales > Cupressaceae > Thuja > Thuja plicata. The sequence continues at coordinate 4,773,339 of MU223182.1, read as the reverse complement.
GGGGCTTTGGTGCTCTTTGATGTTGGTACTGTTGGTTTAGGGATCCATGTTAAAACCCTGGTGTTCTGTATGGGGAGTTTTATAACTCCAGTTATTTTATTAGTGTAAGGCTTTTGCCTATTCTTTGGGCAGCTGGGGATTTAGAGTCCCATCTTGGCTAGTTGCTGGTAGTTTACTGCCTAATATCTGCTGGTTTGTAATGTTCTTTCTTTAGTAGAAGTTTCATTTTAGTTGGGTTTTAGATTCCAGCCAAAATCTTCTTGTATAGGGTTTCGGGGCCCCTTCAAAACCTGCTTTTAGCCAAATCAAAAACATTGGTATCTACATACTAACACTTTTATATTTTAATTTATTTTTGATTAAGTAAATTAGGAGGGGGCGCAAACTCTTACATGAGTAAGCTACTAAAATGTTAAAGATTCTTTAGTAGGTTTTTGGACCCATAGAACCTTTTAATTTCTTTTTGGTTCATTATTGCCCAACTATTGGTTTTCTTGCAGTTTTCATCTAGTGCTGAGAGTCTTTTTGTAAATGGGTTTCAAGGTCCCTTCAAAACATATTTTCTTCTAATAATAAATAATATTTTTTTGAGAGAATATTTTTTATATTTCATGTCATATTGGTTAGTACATTAATTAGTTTACTTTATGTCTATTAAAATATAACCATGTGGCTTAAGGAAAATTGTACCACATAAAATGTTTAAGGGAGACACACATACATGTCAAGAACATCATTTATGATGAACTTTATCCTTTTTCTTTTGTGTCCCAATAATGAAGCATGATTGACTTCTTAAATTGTCAAACCAATATGTATCCCACAAGAAAAAAATGGGTATACTTTCTAATGTATGTCCAAAATGAATGGAACAAATGTAGGGTCTTCAATTTGACAACATGTTCATCAAATGTTTAACCTTACTTTGTGTCTATTAAAATATAACCATGTGGCTTAAGGAAAATTGTACCACATAAAATGTTTAAGGGAGACACATATACATGTCAAGAACATCAGTTATGATGAAGTTTATCCTTTTTCTTTTGTGTCCCAAGAATGAAGCATGATTTACTTCTTAAATTGTCAAACCAATATGTATCCCACAAGAAAAAAATGGGTATACTTTCTAATGTATGTCCAAAATGAACGGAACAAATGTAGGGTCTTCAATTTGATGACATGTTCATCTAATGAAATCCATCATATGTTTGCTAGAAAATTCTTGTGCAATTTCTTTATCTTGTGGAATGAGGCTACACCACACTTTTGTACTCTTGATTGAGTTCCTTTAGATAATCAAATCAAATAAATCATCCAAATTTATGTATATTCAAAATATGGAATAGGATATGAGCTTATTATTTTCAAAAGGGAGTATAATTATAATTTCATTATATGTGAACCACCATTTGTATCTTATTACAACCACAAAATGTCAAGAGAAATTTCAACAACCCTTAAAGAAGAAATTTCTATCATGGTGATCGAATTATTTTTGGAGCATCAAATTCATCATTGGTTGACATATTTTTTCAATGCTACACATATATCAAATATTTTTTTTTTATGTTTTTTCAGCCATCTTTTTTTCACATGGAAAACCTTCAAAGTCTCACTTTCAAAATCAGATGAATAGGTGGTAGCTAGTCATCTTGGAGGTTGGTAGCACTAAAGGATGGAGGTTTTCTATCATCTCAAGTTAGATTCTTTCTTTAAGATGATATTTTCTCATTAGAAGCTTTTTTGGCTTCTCTCTTTCTTTCTTAGTCTTCTTTATTGATATTAATTGATTTGTAGAGCACATGTATTGTAAAGGTTATGTTTTGGATACAGGTTTAGGGTTTGGTGATTAGCTCAAGTATCGATGATTTTCTAGAGAGAATGAGACTATTATCAAGAATTATCAACCTTAAAAGGGTCATAGATAGCATGATGAGGTCAGTGTGTGAGAAGCTCAATATAGATTGTTGTTGAGCATAATTCAGGTCTGTGATTTGACAATTTGGGACTGAGAGCTCAGGGATTCATCTCAAGGATCCACCTTTACAAGAGTTGAAGAGGTAGCTTGATGGAGCTCCACTTGATTCAAGATTTGCATCTTCAAGAGAAGAGTTTGTCAAAATATGTATACATGGTATGTAATCATCATGCTTTATTATGTAAGTCTTAAGGGGGTCCTTAGGGAAAGGTGAATTTGATGTTTTTTAGGATCAACGTAATAGGGGGGAATGATGGCATAACTGTATTCATGTCTTTGTATTACTATATTTGGTAAATACCTTCAAAAATACTACATTTGGTATTGTATAAAATCCTCCTTATGTTATCAAATCATATCATCAAAATTTCATTTTTTGTTTCACTTTGACAAATAGATGATCTAGTATAAAGGTATACTTTACTCTTGTCTCAAGAGTGTAATGCATAAAGAAATATTTTTATATTTTATTTTTCTAATTTTATCAACTATAGAAAGAC